>JAUTDX010002696.1:0-76511 GCA_030844895.1 Ambrosia x helenae | reverse complement strand
GGGTTTGGAATGTGGAAGATGAGCTTATGTTTGCAAGGGTTATTGATTATTAGATGAGAATTAGGTGAAATGACATGTTTGCCCCTCACGTGAGGTAATTATGTAAGTGTCCCTTTCACAAATCAAAGAATCCATTTAACAGACTGAAAGTTAGAGATAGTCGAAGACTGTAAGTGTTAACTGGCTTGAATTTACAGCATATGAAAGATCGGGCCGGTATAGTTAGATATTGTAGTGCACCAATAATCGATATGTAAAGTGGTGGGGTCATGAAATAACAGTCCCTTTGAAGTAAACGATTGTAAAACGATTCTGATGTCGACAGCGTGTTGCTACTGATTGGCATCTAGAAGGCCTACATGAGCTAAGATGACATATGCATTCTTATGTTGGGATAAGAATTACCCGATTTTGTTGCGTGCGGCCTCAAGACCTAGAAGGTACCCTAAGAGCCTAAGTCTTTAATGGCAAATTCACTACGAGTTGACGAGTAAAATCCGTATGACATAGGTGTCATTCCTGGTAAGGATAATGTCGTCTAGACAAGAAGATAGAGAAGCACCTTACCATTTTTGAACATAAAAAGAGAAGTGTCGGCTTTACCGCAAAGAAAACCTCAGTTTTTGAGAAAGGTGCTAAGTCATTGAAAGCATACCTTCGGTGCTTGTTTAAGCCCATAAAGAGTTTTACGTAGACATCATGTTTTGGATTTAAGCATGATGTTTTGGGTTGATTTCGCTAGAAAAACACCAAACACAACAATTTGAAACAAAATGTGATGTATTATAGCCATGGAATTTAAAGCACAACTAGAACACACTAATTTAAAACATGGTCTTGGCATGATGTTTTAAGTTTTAAGCCGGAAATAATTGCTTTTGTGTTTTTAATTTTATGTTTATTTTTTTTAGTTTATACAATCCAAAACATCATTTAAAAAGTCCAAAATATGTCGTCTACATATTACTTTTTAATTTTTCTCACACTTATTACGAAATATAACATTTGTATACTACCTATAACCATTGAACATAGAAGACACTAGAAGACGCCAAGTGTCTCAAAAGGGTGGATTAATTGCGTCCAAAAAATAAAATTAAAGCCGGGGGCCGAAGATAGAAAATCATAACGTACTCATATGGAAATCATAACGCATTTTTAAATCCTTACGCTTTTAAAGTTTTGTTTGCTTCAAACCTCTTCACGCAATATTGTTGCACGGTCAAACACAAATAGTTCAACACACTTTTAAATAAGAACTTTTCTAATAACTGATACAGAAATGATGTCAAAAGATCAAATACAACGTACGAACCGTAAGGGAATCAAAAAATATAGGTGGTGGCATTTTCGTAAATAATGACAATCATCTTTTATTATATAATTACTCAGTTTATTAAGTTATCAATAATTTTACAGAAATATCACGGTGTGTTTTTTCTTTTAATTCGCTACGTTTCGTACAATAAGCATATTTGTATTGTAATATTAACTCTAGAAATGATATACTCAACTTTTAAGTTACAAAAAATATTCCACTTTTATAGGTGACAACTCAAAACCTAAAAAAGATGGTGGAGAGGTGATCAATCAAAACCAATATCATCCAAAATAAAAATAAAAATTTGTAAGGATGAACAAAAGTTAGGCTACCCATGTGTTCTCGCTAAAGCACATAGCCATCAAGTTCACCATTGCACCACCACGTGATTGCCAGCGCGCGAGCGAGCCAAAGTGATAGGAATCACGGGAGCTAACGGTTGGATTGTTTGGAACTTTGAGAGAGGGGGGACACGAGCGATCACCGGAGCAAGCAATAAATCCACCACGTTGATTGCCGGTGCGCGAGTGATTAACCACAGTGGTTGTGCGAGTAATAACCCAACCAATGGATAGTCTTAAGAGTGGTAAGGGAGGACCAAAATTTAATAATTATGTAAAGGGTAAAAAAACATTTAGTACCCTTAATCAATAACTTAAAATTCTTCTGATAGTTTGTAGACATGGTAGCTTTTTTAACACTTTTAAATACTATTTGTTGCGTGTATAGGTCATTTTAAGGGTTTTTTTTTGTGTAGATCATTATATATCGTTAGTTCCTAATCATATTTTAGTTACTCTATCTTATAATCAAGTTCCTATTATTAGCTCAAACTATGGACCATGAAAGGAGAAAAAGTTAAACGAGATATTAATGGAACAACAATCTTGCTTTAGGTTCCCCATCAACTTAAGTGGGTTAAAGTGGCAACTAAAGAATCATGTTCTTCCTAACAAAAAACTAAGCTTAGACAAATCATGGTTCTCGTTTGGAATGGTTATATGTAGATTTGACTTTTCACCAATTCACGTTCCTTCCCTTTATATTTAACAAAAGCGTTCTCATCGAATTTTTTGTGCCACACAAGCGTACGATTTGTGCACTCAAAGATTTGTTAAAAAGAATATTACATAAGCACTACGTGATGCCTACCTAAATGAACGCATGTTATTGTCACTCTCTAATAACATAACATTCCCACATAACACACGATCAATAATAAGTTTTGATTCTTACAATGAATGGTTTGATGACTTAAGAACAAATCCAAGCTGGTGTGATCGTGAAAGAAAGTAAAGTAGATTGTTCGAAAGAATCCCAAAAGTGTCTTGTTGATAAGAAAGTAAGACCCGAATTTTGATGTTTTTAGCTAAAAGAATGGGTATGGGTGAAGAACAAGCATACATCATTAATTATACAATGTACACCATCCATTTTCGTTTTGACTTAAAAGATTCAAAGTTTTGTACATTTGGTAGACCATCCGGAGGGCAAAAGGTTAAAAAACACCCTCAGATACAATGTCAAATTAGATCTAAAAATCATTGTATCAGGGATAATCATTGTGGTACCGTCTACTGAAAAATACCGGTATCGAGACATTTCGATACCAATTTGGAACCCGCTTTTAGACATTTATTATTATCTATCTATATTTTATCTTATAAGGAGGGAGTGATGATCAACATGGTCATTTTCTTTCCGTTCAACTTAAGATGCAACATGCACAACACATTAAAGCATGAAATTTAAGGGTATTATGGGGATAGTTGTGGAGACAATTAAGACACTTAGAGAGGCATGTAGACATTTTACCCACATCATACTTTACAATATCAAAAACACTTTTACAATACTACCCTCTCTTCTTCCATCCCTACCCTCACATACATCCTTTGCCTTATGGTTTTCTTCTTCATCGCAATGTTACCAATGAATGTTTCATTCAAGAAGATGTTGGAAATTACAAAAATTTAATAATATGATTAATGGTATTCAATTGATTTTAGTGAAATTATTAAGGAGATTCTTGAGTAGAGTTCTTTATATTTCACTTTATTAGAGTTTATGGCTCTAATTAGTTAGTCTCTTCACTCATCCTTAGGTCTTGTATACATAGAAGACTTTGTGCCTCATTTGAAAGACTAGAAAAAAATACAAGAAAAATAAAGAAGAGGGTTCATAAAAGAATTCTTGAAGAAGAAGAAAAACTTGACCCATATGTTGGGAACTTATAGAGATAAGTTTTTCTATACTTGAATTCCCCACATTTCCATTATTATTTGTTCCACAAGTTTTAACACCACGATTAAAAAGCATTTATGTGTCCTCGTAGTTTCTCTACTTAATGTTGGTTATGTTTCAACAAACCTCTATATTTATGTGTGTGTGTATGTTGATACATATAAACCAAAAGTAGCTGCGCTTTAGAAAGTTAAGCTAGAATTTGCATGTAGTGGTTAATTTAATCTTTACTCATATCTTATGTAGCTAATTTGATTCTTCATATCAACTTTACTTGATGATCAGATTTACTTATGCCATTTTTTTTTTGTAGCAGGTAGTATAGTCCAAACAGTGCTTTAAGTTCTCCAGTATGCTTTTTTATTTTGATTTTTTTCACGAGCCTTTATGAATGCCTTGAGTCCATAATCAGGCTTATTATCCAATCTGAGAATTAGCTTTATTAGTTGACAGTTTATCTGTATTTTGTCTTTGATACACTCATTGCAACAAAAAGTTAATGTGTGTGCTTTGCAGGTTGTTTGACAGGATGATATCGATCCAAACAATATGACATACGAGGTTTGCTATTTAGTGTTCATTGGTTAATGCTAATGTAAAGGTTTTCTTAAATAAATTACAACAAGAACGGATTTAAAATACCCTTGTTTAATGTCGGGCGAACCTTGGAGCAATGTCCATGATAGATTTAGAAGTTTTTTTTGTCAGTGGGGGCGTAAATGGACCACGTTAGAAAGAACTGAGTAATGCCAAAACGGGTCTTTTAAAAGCTGAATTCACCATTAAAATATATAAGTTAAATGGTTCCTTGATCATCAATAAGGTTGTCTTCCTCTCTTTGTTAGTCTTTTTTCCCCTAAATTAAAAATTAAAATTAAAATTAGTTCTTGTTAATAATATAGTAAGAAACATACAGCCAACAAATGGATTGGATGCATAAGTATAGTAAATGGGAACGACAACCCAAGACCATGTTTGCTCAGCTTGGGCACCGGCTTTGCCCTTTTTTTTTAAAACTCCTATATAGTAAAAAATATGTTTGTATGCATTTCTTTTTTAAAAATAAAGATGAAAAATTAGAACATGTCTATACGACATGGCAATGTATGTGATCCCAATCGTTGAAATTTTTGTAGGTAAGAAGTTGCTTGATTGAGAATATAAATCAAAATTTTTAATATTTATAAATCAAATCTCCTTGTGTCCTATGGACAACATCCACAAGCTGCAACACCCGTTGTATGGATTAAAGGAGAAATCCTAAAATGTTTATCTTCTCCAAATTTTGACTTTATGTTAATGTTATGCAACGCCCGTTGTAATGGAATGAAGTTCTTACTTGTTTATTTTTATTGATTAACAATGCACTTGTATCAAGTGTTTAAAGCGATACATTTACACTATACCTTGAATGTAACACACATTGATTAGGTATGACATATTTTCTCGTGTTACAACGTAACCATCTACCCAGAATGTCTAATGGGTAAAAAAGAGGCTGAACCCAATCCAACTGCCTCACTTGCACTATGAAATAAATGTAACAAGTGATACTATGCTTCAACCAAAGCTGCTAAGCACCAGCCAAAATTTGAGTGATACCACTCAATGGTAGTACATCGACAATCACCCTTCCCTTGGAACTTTAAGAAGACATGGCCCCACCTGAAATGGACAAAATCATGCCCATTATTTCCTACAGTTACGATTTGCATAAGAACCAATCCTTTACTAAACATTACTTCTTTTCATTCCTTACTCACTGAATTCATTACGTAGGTATTCCACACAAGGCACATAACCAAACATAAAACGAAACGTTGAAAAAACAAACAAAGTGCTGCAAAACGTGAAACCCGTCGCGCAACGTGCGGGAAAAAAAAGCATAAATACCCGCCGCAACGCCGTGCCTTCCCACTAGTTAATTTAAAAACTTTTAGACATTTTTGGTGTTGGTACTTTCGGTACCGGTACCCAACTTTGGGGATTTTCATGATTGGTACTTTCAGTACCGATACCGGTATCAAACACATCTCTACATTGTACAAACCACACATTTTCTATTTAACCACACAAACTTTCTTACAAATTCTTAGGCAGTGTTCATTTCACATTATAGAATGGAATTTAGAAGTAATTAGAACTTAGATTCCATTCTTTATGTTGTTTGTTACAACCAACGAAAGAATTGAAGACTCAATTCCATTGTTAATCGTGTTTGGGTAGCAAAGAAATTTGATATCCTAACAAGATTTAAAAGAATTCAAGTAAAGTCAATAGAATCTTCAACCTGTCATCAATGTTGAAAACGTCTCGACCTGAACTGGTCCATCATCGACTCGCATCACTTCAGTTGGGTCAGCCTGCTGCCGAGCAACAATGTCTCGACCTGACCCAAGGGGTCACGTGGCGTGTCAACCTAATCGGGACCTTCGCCGAGCGACCTGTCAACCCGTGCCACTTCAAATTTCAATTTCTATGCAAATTTAAATTCCAATTTCATTTTATTTTGTGAAACGAACACTACCTTAAAGTATGAATTGTGGGGCATAGGATGGAATGTGGAGCAAAGACATGGCCATGGACATTGCCCTACTTAGGGCTTGGGGTTAAGGAGATAGTGGGTCTAAGGGCGAGAGATAAGTTTATTCTTTAACTATTAACTAGTAGGATTACACTTGTGCTAGCATGGGGATATACACTGATGTGTCCACCACGATGCGGATGATGGTGGCAAGCAGCCCTTTTGATGGCGGACAGGTCTATGTCCCGCAGGAGGAAGACGGTGGTGGCATGTTCTCTTTTGTGTGGGGGGCAAGAGAATAAGATAGATAAAGATTGCACATTTTTCAAAACAAAAACTTTAGTGGCCAAAATGTAAACAATAGAAACTAAACTATTGCCTAAGATGTTATGAAATATATTAACTAGTAGATTGCAACTGTGCTACGTATGGGGATATACACCGATGTGTCCACCACGATGGCAGATGATGGTGGCAAGTGGCCCTTTTGATAGCGGACTGGCCTATGTCCCGCAGGAGGAAGAAGGCGGTGGCATGTTCTCTTTTGCTTGGGGGCAAGAGAATAAGATAAATAAAGATTGCACATTTTTCAAACAATGACCTTAGTGGCGAAAATGAAAACAAAAGAAACTAAACTATTGGCTAAGATGTTATGAAATGTATTAACTATATTAACTAGTAGAACCATTCTGGACCACACATTTTTATAAAAGACAAAAAAAAACTTTTTTTTGCTCAATCGCCTGTTTTTACAAGGAATTTTTTTTTTAATTTTTTTTCAGGTATACATCTTTGTATATTTCAGTTATGCATATGTATATATTCCATTATACATATGCGTATATTACAGTTATACACATGTGTATACATATGGTCACTCACTTACTCTTTTCAAACCGACGCTCTCTATGTGCGCAAGTCTCCTCGATGCAGCTCTTCGCAGGGCGGGCAAGGGCAACACCCCCGGCCTCATTGATTTTTGGCTCAGTATTGTAATTTTTCTCGATTTTATCCAAAAATTTTGTATTTTTTTTTAGTTCGGCCTGCATCGATTAATTTTTTTTTAGGCCTCATGACTTTCGGTCCCCACCATCCAAACATTCAAGCTTCACCACTAAAGGTCGTGACACGTTAGCCAAATACACTCTCACGAATGGTTCACTAACTATCGTCTGTCAATTCACATAGTGAAATAACTGCGAAAAACCTTTTAGTGTATTGGCAGTCTCGTGATATTCCTAAGTGGAGATCATCACTTGGGGCGGGGAGGGGCGACCGACCCCCCAAATTTTTGTTCAAAAGTTCCGATTATACAGTATTCGTATAGAAATTTTTTTGGTATATACGGTTTCGACCCCAGTTTTCTATAAAAAAATAGTTATATACTTCCGACCCTCTGGTCCAGACTTTTAAGCTTTGCCACCGGAGGTCATAGGTTCAAACCTCACCTGTAGCAAAAGTTTAATACGTATCCTTTACTCGGATTAGGCTGCATGTTTTAAAAACGAATAATAAAACTTGACAATAAAAAGATTCCCTAGTCATCTACATTCCTTTACGTTTTCAGGAATCTCGGCTTGCGATAACTGAGTATATCATATATTCGGTCTCTCTATTTAAATATGTTAAAATCTTGATTTATTTTCTTTCGTTTCTTAACGGAATAATACTATGATAAGAATAATTTTCCTAATTGTAACGCATTCTTATCATGAATGGTTTCTTTTTTATTTCTTTCTAATCTGATATGTTAATATTAATATCAGCTTTGGATTGGTATCCTATAATTTTTATTTTTTTAGTTAAAGACATTCAGTAATACTCAGCTTTGGATCGGTATTCTTGTAGTGTACCTAACATCTGAGGTATTAAGGATCGGTAGTCTTGTGATGTCGGTAGTCTTGTGATGTATCCTAACATCTAGGGTATTAAAGGTGACATAACATACCGGAGTTGTATACCACTCTCTCTTTGTGTTAACTGGAGTTAAAAAGGTTATTTGTTAACTAGATATTAAAAGATTAAATTAAATTTTCTTTCCTTTTTAAAACAAAAACCACTGAAAATTGGGTTAGGTCGAGTTAACGAGATTAACCATTTACTTTGAGTTAAAATGCGGAAAAGCGGGTAATATGACACCTAAGTGGAGTTAATGCAGGTTAAAGTATACGCCAATGTAATATTTCAATTTTGTTAGTTAAAGACATTCAGTATTTGAGTATTCACATCCCATCCTCCATCTTCATCTATCAAATTATACTAAAAATTACTACATTTTCTTTAATATTTTTAATTAAATAATATTTTTACACATTTATCAATACATTTTGTTTCTCTTCCACTCACAACCACTTTTAGAAAATATTAAAAAATAAATAGCGTGGAATGGTATCCCCAAATATAAAGACGAAGAATAACTTTTTTCTCATTTCTCAACTCAAAGCCGCTTTTTAAATATGGGGATATTCTCACAAAATATGCAGGATGGGAAGTTAATGTTCATACTAAAAATTAGTAGGGGTTAAAGGAATACAAGCGACGTTTTAAAATCGGTACATATCGGCTGGTTGTATCGGTAATACCAAATTTCAGATGGGAGTCCGGTACGGAACACTCGGAATAGTATCAAGTTCGTACAGTCAGACAATCGGTAAAATACGGTATACCGGTTTAAACCGTTATACCGGTACCGGCCAAGATAAATATTTGGGTTTTTAACTATGAATTTTTTGGGTACGTGGTTGAGGAACTTGGAAGCAGATTTCTTCTGTTCCAAATCTCATGCAGGGGATGAATATTGATATTTATAATGTGCTGAAAGGTCCTCTGCGCAGTGGTTCGGACATCCTGTTTTGGTATGATTAGTGGATAATGGATGAGCCTTTGATGATAAAATTCCCCTTGCTTTTCGCCATTGATGTGAATCGGAAGTGCCGAGTAGCAGACAGGTTAGTACATGCTGATGGTGTTGGCCAGTTTAACTGGCAGTGGCGCCGGTCACTGTTTTCTCAAGCTGAACAGCAGCAGCTGAACGCCTTATTGCTGCTGTACGAAGTTAACTTATCGACTGGTTCGGACACTTGGATATGGGCTATCGGTGGTTCGGTTGGTTTTTCTGTCAAAGTGCTGCGACAAAGCTTGTTCGAAGCAAGAAATCAGCTCCCGGAAACGTTGTATGAATGGTGTAACTGGGTTCCTCGGAAAGTGGGTGTCATCGCTTGGCGAGCTTACTTGGATAGACTACCTACATTTGAAGGCTTGGGGAAACGAAATATTAATATGGATTCGCAGCTGTGTAAGCTTTGCCAACAGACCGAGGAGACGGTCGGCCACCTCTTTACAGGGTGCTCGGTGGTCTCCGTAGTCTGGCAGATCATTTTTGCATGGTGTAAGGTGCCGAATGCTTTTGTTTTTCATGTGTCGGATCTACTGCAGATCCATCGCTCGGCATGGAATGACAAACGGGTTCGGAAGGTGTTTTATGGGATCATTCTCACGGCTTTTTTGGAGCATCTGGAGGGTGATGAACGATTGCATTTTTAACCAGAAATAAGTTGAGGTTCGGAAAATAGTGGATGAGATTAAAATAATGAGCTATCTGTGGATTACTAATCGGGGGAAAATGGGGGACATGACTTTTTATGATTGAATAATGATTGTTTGGTTTTTTTTAAGTGTAGTGTTGGTGTTTAAGATAGGTTAGAGATGTGAATATAAATGTTTGGTTTTTTATAAATGTTATTTTTTTTATTTGTATAATATGATTTTTTTTATATGGATGTGAATATGAATGTTCGGTTTTTATTAACGTTTATATTGTCGAACTAAACAAAACCAAAGATACGAACAATAAAATAAAATAAAGCATAACATTCAAATATTTACATACAAAATAAAACATGTTCAAATAAAGAAACGATAATATTCAAAATACAAGATCCAAATATACAAACTACGGACCCGACCCGTCCGGCTGACCCGACCCACCGGTTGACTGGTGGACGCCTCACGCGGCTGCAAACCCATCTGTCTTCTCCTATCATTCTCGCTCTGCACCAACCACCGTATATCCGCCCGCATCCCCTCCATATCAGCCCGCATCGACCCCATGTCAGTCCGAATCGACCCCATCTCACCCCGAAGCGACTCAATCTGATCCAGAACCTGCTGAAGTAGCTGGCTCGTGGTCTCAAGCAACCTAATAGCGTGATAAACGCGCCCAACATGCCGTCGGGCATCAGGGGCGACCTCTGGCATCGGTACATCCTCCGGTGGATCGCCGTCGCCAACGTGTGGCATCTCCACCTCCTCGGCACGCGGCCACTCAATATGTTCCAGCGGCTGTGGAACAAAACGCTCGCCGGCATCGCCAGGTGGACCCCAAACGCGCTGGTAATATGCGGCTGGTCTGCTTTTCGGGACCCAGGCAGCCACCCTCATCTGCTGCATAGTCGTAATATTTAATCCCCTGAAACGTACAACAATAACAATAATATTAAATAATAATAAATAATAAATAAATAATAATCATACTTGGGCAGCATCGGCATCGGTAATCTCTGGTCCTCAATATGGACCCACAAGTCGGCCGGGCATACGCGCAATGCTATGGCGGTGACCAACCCACCAATAGGAATAGCCCCGGCTGAATGCCTATGGGGGTAGCAGGCAACGTAGTCAGCAAAGCACTTGTGGAGTGCAACCGGCCTCCCCTGAGAACGCAGTATAAAAAGAAAAGGTCTGTCTGATTGACCCTTTCGTTAGAACTACACTGCCCGGAAATAGACCAGGTAATCACGCGGTGTAGGTAACGAATCAGAGGGTCCCTGATGTTGCTGGCCCTGCACAGGATAATAATAAAATTATAAAAATTTCGGCAGAGTTTCCTCTGTTTTTGTACGAACCAGACAACACAACTCGTCTAAAACAACAACAACAACAACAGTAATAATATTAATAAAGCTAAAACTTGAAAATAATAATAATATCTCTCTTCGTTCGCCGCATACGCTACACCACCACCGATAGTGGGCCACCACGATATCAGCATGTCGTCAGGCAAAGTGGTCAGTCTAGCGAGGGCTCTATCGTAAGCCCATTGTTTCATCTCTTCAACAGACCCGAATACCTGAAAATTTATACAAGAGTCTAGTCTGAATTCATACTACTCTAAATTATATACTACTGTAAATATATACTAGTTCAATCCAACAAACCATAAAACGTGTAAATATATACTAGTGTAAATAAATAAACGCACCTGCTCGGTTTCATACGAAACATCCGGGTTAGGTTCAACTTTTATATATGTTAACACCTTCATAAGCATCTTTCTGGTTGTCATCATTCGGGTTAGAGCCGTTATAATCTTCCTCGAAGTCCTTAGCACCACTCCCGCGCGAATGGTAACTCCCGTATGTGTACTGCGGGTAGCTTGGTGGCACGAAAAATGACTCCTGTTCCTCTACATATTCCTGGTTGAGATCGGGCAGCATGTTCCCGTCATTACCACGAACCCCGGATTTAACCTCCTCTTCACCAACTTGAACCCTGGGTTCATACCCTACGCTTTCAGAGACGTAAGACTCGTTCTCAGACAGGTCAACGTTTGAAAAGCTTTGTAAATATGACATCGTGAGACCGGGAAGTCGAGATGGGACGAGGGTTTTGGTGGTGGTGATTTTTAAGTTTTGGTTTAAATGGGGAAGAAGCTGATCGCGTTTTGGTTAAATCTGAGATTATTACGGGCCGTCGAGGCCTCCACGGGCCGTCGAGGCATTAAATGTCTAAACCTAATACATTTTTACGGGCCGTCGAGACCTCCACGGGCCGTCGTGAAACACCTTTTCAAACTTTTCAGTCAGTTTTCCCTGATTTGGCCAGAACGACCCATCAAGGCCTTCACGGTCCGTATAAAGGTTGTTTAGGGTTTTTTTTTTGGTTGTGTAGATAGTATCACTCTTAAAATATTCCATACAAGTATAGTCAGTTGATGTAATTAAGTACAAAACAATATAATTTGGTAAAGTCAAATAGTAAAAAGTATATCATACACTAAATGACGTACCAGATACATACCCATAGTATTATTGATAATTTCAAGTTACACAAGTCTCGGGTGCGTGCCCGAAGACCATACATTGATTACTAGACATGACAAACTATATCTAAAAGTATAATTCTTCACATCATAGTAATACTTCTCATAACACAAAGAAAACAATCGAGCAATTAAAAGGATATCCAACATATATAAGTTATTACTACATATACCATGTCACATGATCGAACAAGCGTTAGGGTTATCATCGCTAAAGAGATATGTCATCCGCTCGTCAGTAGTATTCGGAGCTGAGACAGCTTGAGCAACATTCTTGACATAACCAGCAGGAGCCCGTTTGTCATATGCTTGTGTCACATAAGGATAACTTACTAAATTATACGGTACGTATGGCCAGAATTCAGCTCTTTTGCCTGTACTCTTTACTCTTTTTAAAACATAGTTTGGATCCACATATCCGCTAACTATTACCCGGCTTTGCTTTCGGTTAACCTCCACTGTCTTTACACCTTATGAACATAGAAAACGTAAATGCCTTAGAATACAAACATACAGAAAGAAGGAAAAAACTGGTACGTTTAGGTGTTTTCTGGTATTTCTTATACCAGAAAACGGTTAGGTTTGTTAAAACGTTATGGAGTCTATTTGTCACCCAAATGAACTTGCCGAGTTTGTTTACAAAGTGAGTGAACTAGCTTGAAGTAAAGGAAGTTTCAAAAATAAATAAATAAATAATAAAAAAAACTTAGATGCACAAATCTCTTTACAAAAAAGTCATCAATGACTTTTAGTTGTCCTAGATGGTGCTGGCTAAGCCTTAGCAGACATCTAAAAGTGTCTGCGAAAGCGGTGGCTTAGCTAGCGCTTTCACCAAAAGCGTGGGATTATCCTCAAAAACCACAGGCTAAGCCTTAGCCGCAGACAAAAACTGGCTATGTCTTAGCCGCGGCCAAAAAGAGGGCTTATATGGGGGAAGGTGATGGGATGACATTGTTAATGTCTATTTTGACAAAGAATTGGTCATGTTACCATAAAAATTCCATGTGTGTACCTTTAATATGCTTAACTGAATTCTTGACTCTTCTTTCACATCCATCACAGTCCATTTTGACTTTGATTTCAACTGTCTGGAAAAGAAACCAAGATCCATCTTTTGTTTGTCAGATTTATGTTTGAGAGAGAGAGAGAGAGAGAGAGAGAGAGAGAGAAAAGAGAGAGAGAGAGAGAGAGAGAGAGAAAGAGAATGTTTATATGCCTGCATTGGTTTTCTTTTGCTTCTTGTGCTGGTGCTTGTGACTGTACAAAAGTTGGAGAGGTAATCAAGTGCACCCATTCTTTGCTAATTGGTTCAAGTGCACCCATTCTATGTGCTTATGACTTGGTATATATACAAAATCTAATTAACCATTACTTGAAGTTGGACCACAAGAAATGAACCAAATTTGACACAATTGTATATTACAATACAAATACTCTTATTTTTATCCTTTGAGGTACACAAGAATATGAATAAAGATGATACTGAATTTCATTTAAAATGATGATTCTACACGGAAGTACACTAGATGTGTTCTAACAAATAAAAAAGAAACGCGTATATGTGTCATAGTTACCAATGACGGACCCAGAAATTATTTTCTGGGGGTGCGATTCGGGTGTTTAACCAAACTTTTAAGGGTGCGGTCGGGATTTTTACCTACAAATTACACCTAAATTGATTTTTAGAAGGAGTGCCCGCCGTGAAACATGAGTAGGGCCGCCAATGATAGTTACAAATGAATCCTATAATAAGATTGTATTAATTAATTTGTAAAAATGGATTTATAATTATTTTTCTTTTCTTTACATTTTATACACCTAAGTTACCATAATCCCTGTTAGATAGACCTGATTGAAAAAAAAAACAAGTAATTTTTCTTTAACAATTCGAAAAAAATTAAAAATGGAATATTAACCGAAAAAAACTTTAGTTAGCGTTTGTTTCGTAAAACATAATGGAATTGGAATTATAATTTGCATAGCAATTGAGATTTGATTTTGAATTTATGAGTGTTTGTTTCAAGTGATGAAATGCAATTTAGTAGGAATTGGAATGTAGTTTTCGTTCGTTATTGTTCAATTCCAGTTCATCCAGATTAGATTTTATTCTGTGAGATGAACACACCCTTAAAGTTACGCAACTAATACGGTAATACCCCTTTGTTAAGTTCAGAAACATACAATCAATTTTTTTAGACACTAGGTAAAAGTTGATAGCACTTATAAAATCTAACGACATAGCCGTTAAAAAAAAAAAAATCTAATGACATAACCTAATTATTCAACTATTATATAGTCATACACGCTTATATATTGTGCTAATGATATATATGATGGTATAAATGTATGCCAGCGTTTGTGGGGTTTTATGCTTTATATGAAGGCAATATTTGAAGAATTTGAAATGGTGGGAATTGGCCCACTAGCAGCTAGCAAACCTTTACTTGTTTAATCACAAAAATGTTGTAAAGTTCTTTTATGTTTGCTTCATTTTCACTTGCTGGATTTAGCCTTTTACTTTTTAATTTAAAATAGAAATATATAAGAATTTTGAATGTATTTGATCGAATGAGGCACTGATGGAGTGGTTGGGAAAAGACTTGATGTTTATTGTGACCCAGGTTCGATTCTCACTCTCCTCATTATTTTCTACGGAATTCGGGCAATGATGGTGACAAACGCACCAAAGAGCGTTCGATCTTGAGCCGCACCCCGGTTTTCATCCAGCTGTTGGGAAAAGACTTGATGTTTATTGTGACCCAGGTTCGATTCTCACTCTCCTCATTATTTTCTACGGAATTCGGGCAATGATGGTGACAAACGCACCAAAGAGCGTTCGATCTTGAGCCGCACCCCGGTTTTCATCCAGCTGTTACTCCAGCGAGGAAACTTGTGTGGAGGCAGTACGGTTTCCGGGGGAACGTCGTAACCAAGTTTGATACACCAGCGCGAGCCCGCTTAGGCAGTGTGACATTTGATTACTCATATGAAAGTGACCGTTCAAAAAACAAAAATTTGACCTTGAACAATATAGGTTTGTTAGCATCAGTTTTATTTTTAAAGTAGTCTTTGAACAGAAATATTTAAAAAGTATTCCTTTTGTGAAGAAAGTATTAAAGCAACCACATTAAAAATGGCTTTCTTTTTGCTACATCTGTTCATATTTCTTAAAGGTTTGTTATTTTTTTTAATTCTGCTCTAACAACTGATAATTATTGCTTGCCGCGTTCAATTGATATTATTGGTAGTCTCATAGTTGGTTTGGAGCATAACTTGAACAGTTTGTGAACTTATAACAAAGCTTAAATGGTGTTAAAGTGACCTTGAAGATAATAAAGAATCTTACGGGATGTAGCTACCTAAAAAGCAACTCTAGCAGTAGGTCAATTAGAGATTACCGAAGGAATCGATACCAAACCATTTCGGATATTTTCGGTATCAATAACTGGTATCGTAATGTAGGGTACCATATATTTTCGGTATTAATTGGTATCAAATTTTGGTCAAAATCGGTATCACTGAATTCGATTCGGTACGGTATGTTACTGAGCTCATCCCTAAGGTCAATGCCGGAGATTCACTCGTTTTACTTTACTAGTGGGAATGCCCGCGCGTTGCGGCGGGTGTCTCGACTAATATCAAATTCAATTACGATGTGTATTGCGAACCACAACCATTCCGGGTTTCTAAATTGGTAAGCCGTCGTTTACTTGCAGCAACTCATTTTAAAGAATACAACAAGATCAGGGTCTTTGGTTGCATCTTTAAAGTAATAAAGTTTGTTGATGGAGGATTGTGAGTTAGGAACCTAATATTTGTGCTTCTAAATGATAAACAAATTAGCCAAACTACTTAACACCAGTAACAACCAAAAGTTTTTTTAAACTAAATGATCTGACTTTACTTCTGTTTTTTTATTGGAGTCATCCTCTGCATTAAAGATGGCCATCTATTGCTTTCAGTGACACTTAAAGTCAGATAATAAGATTTTGGACAACAGTTTTGTGTATTAATAACTAAAAGTGTCCCAAGTTGGGATACAAGCAAGTGTACTGGCTAGTTTGTTGATGTATGACCTGATCATGTAGTGTTGCATTGTGCTTGTGTGTGCCAACTTGAATGCATTTGCAGATCATATATTAGCCTGTGGCAAATCCAAGGATAAAGTTAGAACAAATGCTAACCTATTAAGAAGCAACAGTATGTTGTTAGCCCAACAATTGCACCATTGTTAGTTTCATTGGGATCGAGCCAAAAAAGTGATTGAAGGTCAAATTTAATCTTTATAGAGTATCCAAATCCCCAAATGTAGCCAGGATTGCGCTGGTTTAAAGGGCGAGAGCATTGAACTTCTTCAAAGAACCGAATTGCCCACTATAAAAAAACAATAACTAAATACTAATGTGTTAACCATGAGTAAAAAACAATGCTTTTAACTAATAATCTAAATCTTCAAGACATAAAAAACAACTAAATGGGTTGTATGCATTAAAAATAGACTTTGGGTAACTTTTAGCCCATTTAACGTGCTTTCTTAAGCTAAATTTTTTTATTCGACCCATTTGGGATAATACAAACATTTAATACAAAAAAAATATTAATACAAAGACTTGAACAATTTTTGAAAACAATAAGTTCATATTTTTCTACAACATGCTACCCTATGAAGAATCTACCCTTCTAGCCGCATTTTTTTACGCCTCTATTCTGACATCAACCAAGCCATTTAAACGGATGACTTAAAACAATCAAATTAACACAAAGAAAATATTCAACAGAAACAGAACACTTTAACATTGTTAAAATAGAATATAGAACAAATAGCAACATACTTATGTTATAAAACAAACATTTAATAAATAGACATACAATTTTGGTTTCATGAATAAGGTCGGCTATTTGTCATTTTCTTTAATTCATTTAATCAGCTGGCCACGTTGGGGTTGGGCGTAACTAAGTGAACTTTATTATAACTCAACAATTTATTGAGCGACTAACATAAAAACTAAAATTTATAATTTAGCCTAACTGTCACGCATTTGTGACTTGTTTAACCCTTTCACAACTTGATCATAACTCAAAAACTCGTGTGACACCTGATATACATGGATTACAAGGATTGTGTTAATTCTCATCTCTATTGATTTTTTTTCAATGCTTCAAGTTAATTAGTTAATATGTGATATGGCCTATGTACTCACATGGACACAACTACTTGTTGGTTTCTTGTGTGAAGCTCAACCTCTATAGCATCATCAAACCCTTGCAAGTTGCAAATGAATCTGCACGCAAAAACAAAAAAGAAATGTCAATAAGCAAAACACTCTTTGTTGGCTGTAAACAAATGGAAAGTAAATAAGACATGCTCAAACATAGTTAGGACACGCACTGATTATTCAACTTTGGTCCAATTTCAAAAACTTTAATACAAGGTAGCCAGCATTCAAATATTTCACGTCAAGGTCAAATGGTCCATTAACCAGTCAAAAACAATCTCATGACAATTGACTTGTCAGGCATGGGTCATAACGTGTTTGGATCAAAGTAGGTAACTTTTTGAATGGATGCACACTTCAGAGGCGGGTGCGTTGAGCTGCCTTAAGATTTAATTGTTGACTTGTAATTGTTGCCTCGTTACGGATCACAACTTATTCGACATTTTTGAACCCAAAAATTACTTGTTTTTGACACATTACACCATTTTTCAAAATATATAAATATCATATTCAATTACAAAAAGGACTACAAAACCTAAAGTAGCAGCAAATCAGCAAAGGTTGTTTCTACAGAATAAAGAATCATAGCAAATTTACCCCAATAAAAAAAGGGCATAAATGAAGATATACATTCGATTATTAGCAAAGAAAATGAACAGTTACAAAAAATACACGATCAAATACAGCAGCCCATATTATACAACCAGGTAAAAAGTCATATTAACATTTGAAAACACATTAATGAATATCAATCCGAAAATTTAAGAGAAACCCAAAGTCTACCAATGCTCTCTGTATATGAATTGTTTCAAAAAACAGGAACCTATGTTTTAGTTTTTTTAGCAACAAAAGCTTCAACAATCATGATTAAAAACCAACTACAACCAAAATAATTGATTCATTCAACACCAATTTACCCTACAACTATTTGAATGGATATGAACGTTGTGCGACGGATTTCACGTAATTTATTTTAAATACCTAATTGCTAATTGCTAAGATAACTAATATATCAATTCACAAAGAGCATGAGAGATTGAAGCAATGAATTGGAACTAAATACAACAATATAAGATATGATAGAAAACATTAGTAACACATCGACCTAGACAAAATTTTGAATTTTGCTTGAAACATGTGTCATGTATATGGGATTTTATGATATTTCTCATTGAAAAAACTCTTAAATGTATACTTCTCTCTAATTTCTAAAGTGTGTTTATCAATCATTTGCTAGAAAGTACTCAACATGCACCCTGGCTTGAATTTTGTTCAAAATAAATTACATAATATGAAGATACATTTATGTTTTCTATGACAAGATAATTACGTCAATTCATTGATGGTTCATTCATTGAACCGCAGGTATACGTGTTGACCCGCCAACAATGACCACTTCATCAATAACTTTAAGAGAAAGATATGCATTCTTTAAAACCGTTTCAACTGACGTCTTAAGCCTACACCAAACCAGATCTCCAAAGTTTAAATCTTGAATCATAAACTAAGCAAAACACCACTTTCAATTGAATCTAGAAAAGTGAAGTACCATCTAGCAGCATATGCTCCATTCTAATAGAATATGACCTTTTGGTGTCAGCTAGGTGCTACCTTTTTTAACTACACACATAAAAGCTTAGAGACAAAATGTGTTAATTAAGGTTGATTTTAATTGTTAACCTTCCACATACTCATATTTGATGTTGTACATGTCATTATAGTTGCTGGTAACCGAGGTCATTTCCTCATTATACTGGTTGTAGGACAACATACGCAATCTATACAACCAACCCAAATCAAACCCAACCCCCGCTCCATTGACAACGCCATTACACCCGAGTGGGCTAATTCTATCAGACCAATATCTTAAATCTTATTTATGAGGATTAAACTCATACCATGCGAAAAAAATACCAGAAATGAAGTACCCTACGGCACCAAATGAAGACCAAGCTAAAAGCTTATTAATATCTAACTATTGAGTAGATAATTCTAGAATGATATAGGAAATACTTTAGAGCATGTCGCTTTTGTAGTTTAACATTTAGGCACTTGGCGCTTCGCGCACCAGTTTAGACCATGTCGCTTTTGTGGGATTCTCAATATCTAAAACCATGCCTAATACAACTAAACAATGCAAATTAAATGCATAAAAAAACTCAAGCACTCTACATAATCAAGAGTAAACTTACTCTCAATTGATGGAAATCTGATGCAGAAAAGTTCATCCTTAAGTTCACCATCAGCAAAGTCAGCAGCATGCCAAATACATGACTTTTCATTACCAGCATGCTCTTGAATATACATAGTAGGAATAACTACAACATCATAACAACAAATCCAAATCAAAATCATAAAAACTGAAAACAAAAAGCATTAAATCCAGAATCTAGCACATGAACTGAACCATACTTAAATGATTACCGCAGATCTTCAGTGTTTTGGATTGACGCATAACAAGACGAACTTTTTCCGACTTCTTATGCTTCAAAAACCTAACAGATTCAGCTTCCCATTCCATCCACTGGTTTCCATCCCTATTAAACCGATACAACTTCGCTTTACTGCAAATCAAAACACAATTTCAAATCAACGCCATAAACTATAGAGCTATAAAAATCAACACACATACAACTTCGGCACTACGCTATAATCAGAATCGATATACAAGTTAACATCAAAAAACTAAACTACTGAACAATAATAAATCAAACCAATAAATGTTCGCTTCATAGAAAATCAGTATAAACTGTAAACTAAAAAAATATATAAATCAAACCAATACAAGTCCAAATCAAAACTGTAACCTAAAAAACTATAAGAAGTTGATCCGATACACCAAAAGTAAAAGTAAAAATCAAATTCAAATAAAGTGGAATGAAAATAAAACCAAATAGCTGAGAAACGCACATGGCTACAACTGATTGGAAACACGATTGGCGGAAAAAGATCTTGTGTCACTAAACACGAACAATTTTAGGGTTTCTGAAATAGATTAGCGTGATGGCAAGGGATTGGAAATTGAGGGTTTCTGACGGGGTATTAAAATCGGGTAGAAGATCAACATGCGAACCTGGTTATTGGAGGTTGATAGGGTGTTGGGATCCTGAGCTTTGAATGGGGGAGGTGCAACAGTTCACATTCTTGCGTTAAAAGAAAATAGAAATTGAATGGAAATTAAAGGGGGTCGATTGGTATGGTTACAGAATTCCATTGAAGGGATGCTTCATCTGCATCATTGAGGGGTAGGGATGGAAGAAGTAGGGTAGGATTGTAAAAATGTTTTGATATTGTAAATGATGAGATGGGTGAAATGTCTAGATTACCCTTCTAAATGTCTTAATTGTCCTATTTATGCCCATAATACCCTTAAATTTCTTGCTTAAATATGTTGTACCTATTGTTTCTTAAGTTTTATGAAAATGAAAATGACCATGTTGGCCATCACTCCTCCTTTTTTTTTTTTTTTTGAACGGCAAATGTTACATTACACCAATAATTCTAATTACAACACCCTTGCCAAGGATTGAACCTTGGACCTCCCCTCTAAGAGGCATATGGCTCTACCAAGTGGCTAGCCCCACATTGAATCCATCACTCTTCCTTAATAAAATAATATAGATGATTAGCATTGTAATCAGTTTAACAAGAGTGTTGCTAATAGTATCTCTTTCTCACTAACTTGGGGCGTGGGCTAACAATTCGGCCCAATTTGGGAAAGTATATTGTCTTGTATGTTGAATTGGATCATTTGGGCTATAAGAGAACATGAGACACGGAATGTCTTGGGCTGGGTTTTATATGACTCACTTTTCAGCCACAATGATATTGATAGGTTTCTATTTGAGGATTCATCGACCCTTGAGGAATTGTCTTCGGTGAGCTATTGGCATACAGATTTGTATTCTCTATTCTTTATCTTAGTAAACTTTGTCAGTACACCATCCTTTTTACCCAAAAGAATTACCCTCAAATGATGATGAAGTGCTAATGTCGGGTAATCTACTTGGTAGAGACACATGCCTTTTAGAGGGGAAGTCTCACATTCAAACCTGAGCAATGGTGTATAGTATAGGATTACTAGTGTAAAGTAGTAATATTAGCTGTTAAAAAAGACGAAATGAATTTAATCATGATGGCCCATATTTTGAGATGGGTTTATTTGTGTAACTTTTAACTACAATTAAGTTCCAATTTTGTTTACTCAAACCGTAAGACATGTAAAAATAAGTTACCCTTATACATGCTGGTTTAGAAATCATCCAAATGGTATTGATCATAGCTGTCATTGCCAGCACCATGTCCCCCACCACCTTAGTTTTCTCCGCTACCAAACCGCCAGCCACCTCTACCACTAAGTTTCATTTTTGTTTACTCAAACCACAAGACAAATAAGTTATTCTTAGGAGTAATTGAAATAAATAATACCAACTATTGACAATTGGCCAATAACAGTCTCAACTACGAAAATAACCACTAGCGGTTCCAACTTTCGACATATTGGCCACCAATGGTCCCAGTTAGTCGGATCACTAGTGCCATTAGTTCCTCCTAGAATGTGTGTACTATAAAGAGTATCAAGCAAGCCATTATGTGTATTTGCTGCTTTATATGGATGGCATGCTGGTTGCATGTAAGCATAAAGAAGAAGTTATTGTTACTAAAGAATTGTTGAAACAAGAGTTTGAAATGAAAGAGCTAGGGGAGGCTAAGAAGATTCTTGGCATGGAAATTTCATGGGATAGACATAAAAGGGACCCAAAGTTAGCTTAGTGTTCGTATGTGAAGAAGTTACTTGATAATTATGCTATGAGGGATTGTAAAGTTGTTACAACTCCACTTGCTGCTCATTTCAATCTATCAGCCAAAGATGCTCCATGTACAGAGGAGGAGCAGGTTTATATGAATAATGTGCCCTATGCCAACTTAGTTGGTAGTATGATGTACTTAATGGTGTGCACTAGGCCTGATTTAGGCTATGCAGTAAGTCTGCTAAGCAGGTATTTAGCTACACCAAGTAAGAATCATTGGGAAGATGCTAAATGGGTCATGAGGTATCTGAAAGGGACAATGAGTTATGGACTGTTGTTTACTGATAAGAAGCAGTGTACTACACAAATTGAAGGATTTGTGGATGCTGATTATGCAAAAGATCCAGATAAGGGTAGGTCAATCAATGGATATGCTGTGAAAGTGTTTGGCAATACATTGAGTTGGAAGGCATAGTTACAACGTGTAGTTGCATTGTCAACTACTGAGGCTGAATACATAGCTCTAACTGAAGAAGTTAAAGAGGCAATTTGGCTTAAAGGGTTAGTTGCAGAGTTGGGGATTGACTCAGGAAGTCCTGTTATGTACTGTGATAATCAAGGTGTAGTGCAGCTGACTAAAAACTGTATGTACCATGAAAAGACTAAACATATAAATGTTAGACTTCACTTCATCAGGTAGATTGTTAATTCCAAAGTTTTTTTCATGTATTACATATGATTGAGTCTCTAATCTTTGCGATTTTAATTAGCTATTGCTGATTGATAATCTTTTAGGGTCATCCAGTATTGAACTCTTACAAAAGGGATTGGACGATATAATGTTCATCTACTTTCTCAAACAAAGTAAATGCTAAGAAAACCATAATCAAGTCCCGAAAAAATATATAGTAAATCGTAGATCCACAAATGGGCTCAAGATTTAAATTGGAAAACGTTGTCAATTTGCAATATATCAAATGGCGTAACTAGTTAAAATATACAAAATAATTTAATCGATTAATAACTACCAAAAGGGAGATTGTAATATTCATCTAGTATAAGAGATTTTTTTTATTATTTTGTATTTTTTTTATTTTTTTTTGAATTATACAAACTCAAAGGGCCCCGAATTTGTAGTTCGCTTAGGGCCTTCAAAAACGTTGGATCGGATCGGTATGATGGATTGGGAGTTGGTTTAAAAAAGGTTGGATCGACTCGGTGTGATGGATTGGGAGTTGGTTAAAGTCAAGAGACAGTTGACTTGAAGGTGGAGATTGTAGAGAATCAAGTCAACATGTTGAAGTCAAAAATAAGTTTGAAGGCTATTACTTAGTTTCTACTAAGTTGAGGGACCAATTATGTAAAAAAGCAAAGATGAATTGAAATTCTGTTAACAGGCGCTTAACGAGCTGATTAGGTTAAACAGGTCTTAATTTTCAATTTTGGTATTATTCTCTCTAGTTGTAATTCTTTCAATTCCTTTCATGTATTCGTTTCTTTTACTTCAATAAAGTCGTATTAGTCGTTGAAGCTTTCAATTGTTCTTGGTAACAAGCATCATACAATAGTAGTAATTTTTTTTATTATAGTCTAAAATCGTTATGCCGGCACAACTAAATTTCTTGGTCTTACGATTATCCTTTATCGATCTAGATTTTTTAAGTCAGCACAATCAGATTCCTTAGTCATATTATTGTTCTTTAGTCCATACAATGAACAAAGTAATGTCTATGTAGCTTTTCAACTTGGTAATTAATTAACTTTATACATAAACCAACTAAATATGAGCCTGAACGTGTTTACTGGTTTCTTATCTCATATTTTTATGTGTTGTGTGTTTATATAATCATATTTCTTAGCCAAACTAAACGTCTAATGCTCACCATATGCTCCTAGTGGATATGGTACTTTACTTACCTAGCTAGCAATCTAGGTTAGTTAGTTGTTTGCATGACATGACGACGGTTATCAACTTATTTAAAATAAAGTATTGTTACTTGTAATGAAATTTTGTGATTAATGTTGCAAAGTCTTCTATGTGTGATGTGTAAAAGCAATACATGCCTATGTTTCGGGGTGTGACAGTTTTGGCCTTCAATGTTTTTATATCAACGATGAGAAATGATTATGTTTATTAAGGGAGTTAATATTGGTACCCCGATCTTTCACTACATCTCTATATGTTGTACCATGTGGTTCAAGCGAAAGCTTTTGTCAAGTGCCCCCCCCCCCCCTCTAAAGTAGGGGGCACTGCGAGCGAAAGCTTGGGTCATGTGCCCTCTCTAAAGTAGGGGGCCTGTGGTACTGCGTAAGGTTGGCTCCACAGAGCTGTGAAAATCCCTCGCTCACGACACTGGAAGGATAACAGGTCGGGCCTTCCATGGTTCCATGATAATCTGCTAAGTGTCTCAAATGAACAACCATCTTTTTGAACTTTTAATTTTAAGTTATTGTGTTTGGCTAATTGTAAATCTACCTCATTTATGTCGAGTGTATATATAGAGAGTGGTAAAGTGGAAAGACTGTTCCGATATTAATTTGGGGAGACCCATTAAGAGGAACTTTATACGGCTTGTCAACTTAGTAATCCTTGATATCATCATTTAATTGTAACTCTGTGCCCCCACCCTTGTGGTCGAGTGGCATAAGAAATGATGGGTAGAGCCTAGCCTCCTTGAGGTGCCAGGTTCGATTCTTGATCCCACCGAGTTTTACTGATTTTCCATTGTCGTGCCTACGGGCGGGTGGGGAGTCAGGTTTCCCCCAAAACCTATGGGGGCACCTAAGACGTGTCTTCACCCAGGAGCATATGAGGTGCTTTTGTTGTTCGGTGTGAACTGCTTGGGCTAGTTATTGCTATTGGGCTTGTTTTATTGGATGTTTAGAAAGCCCGTTATGGTTTTCTTGTTCACCAAGCCTAAACCTTAGATTAGTCTCTATATATATCATGTCTATGTAATTATAATAGTTGTCAGAGCTTAATAATAAATCCCTAGTTGCAGGCTTGCAGCCCGTGAACGTAGGTTCCCCATAGGAACCGAACCACGTAAAATTCTCGTGTTCGTGTGTCATGCTTTATATTTTCTCGTTTATTATTGCGTGTTTGTTGTGAATCGGTTATTCCGCTACGCCACTTAATCCTAACAAGTAGAATCAGAGCTTTGGCTCGTTGGATTCACTTTACGTTTTGCGTCATCTTTGGTTTAAATTTATCTTTTGTTGTTCAATCGGTTTAACGCCTGGTGATCGAGAACCCTAGGAGCGAATTAAAAAGAAATGTGTGACACGTTTTTCTAGATAAATTAATTCATTGGAGGTTGCATGTTTTATTTTTTTGTATGTTTGTGGGTCAACCAAGAAAAAAAATAATAAGAAAAGGAGTTATGTTATCGAAGTGAAAAAAGCCGCCGCTGCTAGTTTCTTTTCTTGTTCGTTGATTGTGAAATCTGTTCAGCCGCCAAACTAAGCTATTAGTTTTTTGGTTCAGTTTGATTTCTACCTGATTATTGTGATTAGGTTTCGAGGTTTGCTTTGGGTGTTTCTTGGTGGGTTGTTAAATCGACTAAAAAGAAATAAAGATACCAAGTTGAATTTAATCTATATTATGATTTGGTTGTTTGAATTGGGTTTTCTGTTCAATCGAAAACTGCGTTTAAGTTCGATTAGGGTTTTTTTGGAGCCTTTGTTCAACTAGGTTTACAGGATTGGATTGAAAATTATGTGGAGTTTGTCAGTTTTTGACCGAGTATTGTCAACTTGGAACCATGTAACTTTGGTCTATTATTTTTTGTTTATCATTATGGGTGAAGACGGAAAATTGGTGATTGAAAAGTTGGTGGAAAATGCAGATTGATGCATTGTTGGGTCAAAAAGACTTGGATATGGTACTGGAAGAAAAACCGGAGAAAATGGATAAAGCTGAGGAAGCTCTATGGAATGCCAAGGACAAGAAAGCTAGAGGTGTTATTGCATTGTCGTTGACGAGGAGCGTTGCATTTAACATCATGTTTGAAACCACGGCTCGTGGTATGATGTTGGCTCTGTCGAATATGTATGAAAAACCGTCTGCAGCTAATAAAGTGTTCTTGATGAGAGAGTTGTTCACGGTGAGAATGAAAGAGGGAAGCTCAGTGACCCAGCACATAAATAAGTTGAATTCTCTTCTGTTCAGATTGTCATCCGTGGGAATGAAATTCGATGATGAGACCAAAGCTATGATTTTGCTATCTTCACTGCCTGATAGTTGGTCCGGGACGGTGACAGCTATCACTAACTCAGTGGGGCCTGAAGGGTTAACATTTGAAAAGATCCGGGATTTGGTATTAGGTGAGGATGTTCGCCATAGGAATACTAATGGGCCATCTTCTGAGATGTTACATGTTAGGAGGGGAAGGAGAAATAGTAGAACAGTGGGAGTAGCAAGGGTCAGGGCAGGAGCTCGTCTAGGGCTCGTCTGAGTGTGCGTTGTTGGGACTGCAATGAAAGGGGACATTATAGGAATGAATATCCGAACAAAAATTCTGATGGAGGATCGAAGAATTCTGGTGGATTGACCACTGCTGCGGTAAGCGATTCTGAGGATGACTCTTTGATACTATGTGTTGAAAGCAGTGTGGAATCCGGGTCATGGATTCCGGTGCATCATTCCATGCTACCCATAGCAATGATGGCATGCGGAATATTAAAAAGGGCGATATTGGCAAGGTTAGGCTGGGAAACGGTGAAATTCTTGATATGACTGGCATGGGAGATTTGGATATGGTTACTACTTTGGGCACTACTTGGAATTTGAGTAACATCAGGGTTATTCCAAGGCTTGAAACGAAGTTGATCTCCGTTGGGCAGTTGGACGAACAAGGTTTGGACGTTCAGTTTAGTGGTGGAAAGTGGAAGGTCGTTGAAGGTAATCTCGTGGTTGCCAGCGGTTTCAAGAAGGGGTCGTTGTATATGGTGCCTGTTCTGTCTTGGGAAGTGACCGTCCCTGCTAAGACGAACGCCAAAGTCAGGCTTACTGATTCGACATTTAAACGAGTTCAGTTTGCAGAAAAGGACTTTGGGACTTTAGGTAATCAGTTTGAGCATATTCGGAGGTCTGAACATGTACGGGATTTTTGTAGCAGTGGGAGCACGGGCAGTGTTCCGACATCGTCTGGAAATCGACGTTGGGTTCAGAAGACCAAGTTTCTGAATGAAATCTCTCTTGAGAAGTTTCTGCTAGTGGGGAGTGTTCCTCTGGGAATCCATGTATCTGATGTTTGTGTCTATGGGAATCAGTTGGGATTGAGGATGTGAAGACGGGGTCTTGTGAGACCGGGTTGAAGCCATCTGGGGCTTCAACGGGCCTTTCTTTTTGCTGATGATGATTGGCGGGCTGTAACTAGGTTGATTGGGGATACATGGTTTGAAGTTTGGTTTGTTCTTGGGAATTGGACCTGGAAGACTTCTGTCCCTGTGTGTGTTTGAACTTTACGGATTACTGAAGACATGGATTGCTTTGTTCTTGTTGGCGGACTTGGTGTTTATCGCAAGGCCTTCAAGTGGGAGATTGTTTTGCGTAAAGTCATTGGGCTAGTTATTGCTATTGGACTTGTTTTATTGGATGTTTAGAAAGCCCGTTATGGTTTTCTTGTTCACCAAGCCTAAACCATAGATTAGTCTCTTTATATATATATTGTCTATGTAATTGTAATTGTAATAGTTGTCAGAGCTTAATAATAAATCCCTAGTTGCAGCCCGTGGACGTAGGTTCCCCACTGGAACCGAACCACGTAAAATTCTAGTGTTCGTATGTCGTGCTTTATATTTTCTCGTTTATTATTGCGTGTTCGTTATGAATTGATTATTCTGCTGCGCCACTTAATCCTAACATTTGTAACCAATTGATGGGTACCCTGAATAGTCAGAACATCGTTTATCTCACGGCTGTAAAGTTAAATTTGTACTCACATGAACATAATTTGCATGAAAACTGGTAATTTTCATAACTTTCTACTGTTTTCAATTACTTTATATTCATGTATCTTAATAAACTAATTAATAATTGTCAATATTATTATGTAAAACGTTCAGTTAACCATCATACTGAAAATGAATTGCTTAATTCCCAGTTGTTAATTAGTTAATCATCACCTACCATTATTCATAATTCTTAACTAATACAAGTTGAATAACTCAATTTTCTTTATAATTATAGAAGAATACAAGCCAAGTAAGACAAGGAAAAATGTTATGGCATCATGTGATGCCACTGACAGAATCTTAAACATTTGAAGTTAATAACTTATTTTATGTTCAGTTCAAATACATATATTATATACTACTTGTAGATGATTTTCTTCTTCCAGGACATATTACAAAGGTAAAGATGATGGAAATAATATCCAAAGAGATCATCAAACCTTCTTCTCCAACTCCTACTCATCTCAAAAGTTTTAAACTTTCATTGCTTGATCGACTCACCTTACATTCATATACTCCAATCTTGCTTTTATACGAGTCCGAAAACCTAACAAGTAAAGATCTCTTGAAGAGATCTTTATCTGAAACCCTAACAAAGTACTACCCTTTTGCAGGCAGGCTTCAAGAAGATGAAATGGTTATTGATTGTGGTGATCAAGGAGTAGTTTTTGTGGATGCAAAGATTATAGGTTGTGGAGTATCCGATTTTATTCAAAATCCCAAGTATGAGTTGCAAAAGTTAATGTTTCCAGAAGGTTTCTTGTGGAAGGAGTCATGTATAGGTTCAAGCTTCCTTGCAGCTCAAGTAACATCTTTTGAAGATGGTGGAATGGCGGTTACGGTTTCCATATCTCATAAGGTTGCGGATGGGTGCACAATCGCCACTTTTTTAAGCGATTGGGCGGCCATGGCTCGTGGTGAAGTGAGACCAACACCTATGATTCTTGCAAATTGTGTTCCTTCATTGGATCTTGAAGTTAAAGTTCCTGAAATTGTTATGGAGCAAAGCAAGACTTGTGTAACAAAAAGGTATGTTTTTGATGCCAAGAAAATAGATGGATTAAAAGCTTCTGTATCCGGATTAGTAGATAATGAAAACCCTACAAGGGTTGAAGTTGTAACTGCACATCTTTACAAATGTGCAATCACAGCTTCAATTGCAAAAATGGGTTCCTTAAGAAAATCAATATGGATTCAACTCGTGAACATGAGAGCACGAATGAAGAACCCTCTACCCGAAAATTCGGTTGGAAACTTCACTTGGTACTTTGTGGTATCAAACAATGAAAGACAAGTAAGTTTGAGCAATTTGGTAGTTGAGTTGAAGAAAAGGATCAAAGAACTTTGCAATGGTGGTGATAATCTTGATTTGGATACTTGGTTGATGGAAGTTGGGGAATCAGCAAGAAGTGTAAAGGAGTTGTTTGATGATCTTGATGTTTATAGGTGTAGTAGCATGTGTAAGAGACCCTTTTACCAAATTAATTTTGGATGGGGGTGTCCAAAATGGGTTACAATGGCAGATGTGTTGGTAAAGAACACATTTGTGTTGTTTGATACACAAGATGGAGATGGGATTGAAGCCATGGTGTGTCTTGAAGAGGATGATATGAGTTTCTTTCAAAATCAATAAATCTCCAATCTAGATTTCAAATTTAGGAACTCAAGTGGAGTATGAGTGAAGGACATAAAAATGTGCATATGCCACGAATGAAATAAAATTATTTGCTCGATTGGTGTGTGGTGAAAGAAGCTCAAGTGGAGAAGTTTGACTTTGTTGTAAATAGATTACTCTTAATTACTAGTTTAAGTAATATTGTACGTTTTCATAGAAGCAAGCATAAATGTTTACTTTGATTTATGTGTTTGTGTTATGGTCATGTGGCTAGTTGTCTAATTTAATGTGTTTAAAAATATACTTGAATAGAAAAAAAAAAGGAGAGAGAAGTTTCAATAGTGCCATATATGATAGAAGATTAAAAGCTTCAAAAGGGACAACATATTAATAAAAATTTTTTTCTAAACTGTCATTTTCGTCACTATAATTTGAAGATAATTGCCAATTCAGTCCAAAAAAAAATTCATGTCATTTTCGTCCCAAACGTTTTCAAACCATGCTAATTTAATCTAAAAATTTAATAACCGTTAACATTGACCGTTGAAGGAGAGGGTAAAATGGTCATTTTTAATAGTCTTTCTTTTCTCATTTAATGAAGAAAAAAACGAAAAATAAAATAAACATGTGAAATGCCGTTTTTACCCATCTTTTAACAACTGGTTTTAATGATGGTTAACTTTTTGAATTAACTAATATGTTTAAAAAATGCCAGGGACGAAAATGGTACAAAAAAATATTTGGATAAATGGTATTTTTGTCAAACCATAGAGATAAATAATGATAGTTTGTTTTAAATAAATCAGTAGAAGCTGTCCACTTTTAGTTTGGTATCATTATAGCTAATTGTCTTGGATAGAAGAAAATACTCAAATTTGGGAATACTATTATCCTAATAAGGTAAAGAAAATTATTAATTGAGTTAATTACACGGATGGTTCCTATGGTATACACAAATTGCATGAATGACCAAAATTAACACGAATGGTCCCAGGGGTATGAGTTTGGCACTCGGTTGGTCCCTACCTCTAACGGACGTTAAATTTCTCCGTTAAGTAAGTGTGAAATGTCTAATTTAACCCTCTAAAAAATACTAAACCACCTTCTGATGCAGTAGCATCCATATTATCTTTTCTTTATTTAAAATTTGAATTTCCTATTTATCTTTATTTAGTTTCCTATTTTATTTGTAATTCCCAACTATATAATGGGATCTAGGTTTTATTGTTTCATTAGTTTTTGATTGAATTTGAATTAAAGAACATTGTTCTTGGAACCTTTGGTTCAATTTATCGTCTTTGATTACTTATTTGTTCTTGAGCCATTTGATGCGCTTCCGAAACTGCACCAGTTGGTATCAGAGCTTTGGTTTTCAAATGGCTATGCGTGAAGCGAACTATGTTTTTTCTCGTCGAATCGCCGACCGAGGCAACGATAAAATCATGTTCGATTCGCAAGATCGTAAGATCCAGGAAACTGACTCAAAGGATGTCATCTGGGATGACACCGTTGGGAAAGAGGAGCATCTTGAAGACTACGATGGTTACAAGTTTCTGGAAACCGACTCAGAGTCTTTCATCCGGGATGAGAACTATGGGAAGGAGGAGTATCTAGAGAATTGTAGCATTATCTATCTGTCACCTCCTTGTTTTGATGAATACGAGGACGATGAATGGTATTCTTGGGTTATCGGTGGTAATCAGAACTTACCGGGTGATGGTTCGAAAATAAACATAACCAATGATAACTCGGGTATGCTTATGGTGACTGTTGAAAAAGCATGCTTGGAGCATTATCAAAAGAAAGAAGGTAATGTTTACTGTAATATTAAAGTATTCCATTCAGCTGAAGAATCAAGGTTTCTAGCATCGATGTGTGCCTCACAAAGAATTGGAATGTGTGTTGTTAATAGAGAAGCATTCTTGAAGTCATCAACCGCGCACATGACGTCGACTTTAAAGGCATCATTTATTAATTTTGACATTTCCATGAAGAATGTGGTGTTTATTGGTGGCGATGGGGTGGCTGGTGGTGGTGATCAGCCGAGCGTGGAAACTCCACTAATTACGCAGATAAATATGAAAGGTTTGAATAATGAATGGTATTATACGAAATTCAAATTTCGAAACCAAGAAGTTATTGGGATTTCTGAAAATATGGACCAAGTGGGATATTCTTTGAATTTGAAAAGTCAAAATAAGGATGAGATATGTGTTGCTAAAATTATGGATATTTTAATGCAGGGGATATATAACAAAGCAAATAATATTGTTGCTCAAAGTTTGGGAAGTCTTGCCAAATGTAATGAATGCATGCCCATCATGCATGACTCACATGAGATCCATAGAATATTTGGAAATTTTGATAGCGTTGGTGGGCTAGAAAATGTCAATGTAAAATTCCATGACATTTTATTAAGTGGTGATGACATATTATTACCAACTCGTGAGCTGGACGAGAGGAGTCCAATAATGTTGTGTTTTAGTGGGCCAGAAAAAGACGTGTTCAATGCTGGGCTGCAAACTAAAAAAAGGGGTTAGTGGGTTAGTTAAGTTAACAAATAATCATCTTGATTATGATTTGAAGGCTTCAACGATGGCAAATATAGGAACTCAAATTCGGTTAGTGACTGGTCGAATCAAATTTAGTGAGCCTACTGATTTTTACAAGTTGATAGCGAACAAACTATGATCCAATGTTCTCTTTGACCCAGGTGGTGCATGTGTAGAGACTGGCGAGATGGCCCATGAAACTAAGTTATTTGGGCGGGTCATGACCATAGTGCAGAAGAATCGGGTTGATGTTCCTTTTGATCCCGGGGGCATTGGTTTGAAGACAAAACTCGAGGACGAGTTTTTTTTTCGAAGACGGGGAGTATGATGCAGTAGCATCCATATTATCTTTTCTTTATTTAAAATTTGAATTTCCTATTTATCTTTATTTAGTTTCCTATTTTATTTGTAATTCCCAACTATATAATGGGATCTAGGTTTTATTGTTTCATTAGTTTTTGATTGAATTTGAATTAAAGAACATTGTTCTTGGAACCTTTGGTTCAATTTATCGTCTTTGATTACTTATTTGTTCTTGAGCCATTTGATGCGCTTCCGAAACTGCATCACCTTCACCAACCTATCTTCTTCTCCTACACCAAACCACCACCACCTCCTAAACCACCACCACCACCACCTCCCTAAACTACCACCACCACCACCTCCCCAAACTACCACCACCACCATCACCATCACCTCCTAAACCACTACCACCTCCGTTAACCACCACTATCACCTCCTGATACCCCCACCACATCCCCAAAACCTCCACTAAAAGACAACGATTCACCCACAACCTTTCCGGAGACCTTCACAGTCTCCCACCTATCAGAACAAACCCTAACCACCACCAAATTACATATAATCATGCCGATACAGAACATAATCCCGCTGAACAAACCCTAATTAATAATATCCCTAATTTTCCAAAACGTTTTCCTGAGCAAAATAACCGTGTGGAGAAAGAATGACGACATTGAAAACCATTGGGGTTCTTCCCAGGAACTTCTCTAGAGTGCTGGCGTCAGGGGCTTCGAGAAGGCCAAACAGCATATGCATCATCTCCATGACACGCTCTGCTTTATCCCCCCAGCCCCTCTCGAGGCCGATCTCTTGTATGGAGTTGTTGCATCGAGGGTGGAGAGGTACTCGGAGGCCTTCTTGAGGACAGATTGGAGAGAGTTGAGGTTTTGGAGATTGAATGCATAAAGGGGAGGTGAAGACATGTTGTGCAGGTGGTGTTGTGGTGTGAAGGTGAAAATGAGGACAGGTGGGTCCCACAAAGTTGGGTTTATATGTTTTTTATATTTCTTTTGTCTTTTAGTATAATGATAAAATAGACATTTTACATTCACTTAACAGAAAAATTAACGACCATCCATGGTAAGGACCATCGTTGTTACAAAATGCATACTATTAGGAGCATCCGTGTAATTTTTAAGTTTTGAGGACCATAACTGCAATATTTTTAAAGCCCAGGGACCATCCGTGTAATTAACTCTTTTTAATTGTTTGACTTGCATCATACAAGCATCTAATTGATGAAATTCGTTTTTTAATTTAATTTTGATTTGGTGTTTGTTTTTTGAGTAGTTTATAAAATACTAATCTCTACCATGGAGCTTTATGTGTCTTTTATGACACCCTAAAAGCCATCATGAACATGTAAACAAATCACTTAATTACATCACCCTAAATTCGTCCTAGGCTAACGATTTAGAATGATGTGATGATGAATGCTAAAGAGTGAGGTTGAAAATTTTATTTTAATTTGTGGCATTCTAATAACGCTCTTCTACCCTTTTCCGTTTTATAATCACAAACACCCGGCTATACACATCATAGCCGAATTATGGTTCAAGAATATTCGATCAGGTTATTCACAAGTGTTAAGACTGCCATCACATCTTCTAACATGATATTGGCAAATGTTGCAACTATTGAACGAACATACTACTCCCTAGGCAATTCTGATATTGAAATGATCACAATGATAGATCCATCTTTCTCCTGCGTTTCACAATTTCAAGAGTGTAAGGGTTTCGCCAACTTTGAAGAACTGATCAAAACATTAGATAGAGCCAACCATTTATACATAAAACTTTAGAATTTCCACTTTCGAGGATGGATTGTTACTATTGTTTGTTCTTGTATCCATTGAGGATTCTGAATAATCTTCCTAATTGTGGTTTATGTTGTTTTTATGTTGACTTCCACTACTCATAAGCCATAACTGTAGATAACTTTGTTCGATGATCATCTCATCATGCTTGCCATTTTGGTTGAATTCTTCTTAGATGGCTCCCTACTTCCAGTCATATTTGTGAAATTCTTCTCCAATGTCCTTCATTGTTCGTAGAAATATTTCTCCGGTCTTTTAGCTTAGACCATATGTAGTGGTCATGGAATTTAAAGCTCCTTCACTCGACATGTAATGATTTAATTGGCTGCACAAAAGTAGAGGATTTACGGCGTGGGAAAAAAAACGTCCATTTGGTTTTTAAGAGGTATCACGCCTCTGGGGCGGTATTTGGGCTTCAAAGGGGTATTTCACGTCCAATTTACAACCCCCCCCCCCCCCCTCCACTACGGATGGTGTTAGTAAGAAGAATTCACAATATACTGGTTGTGAGTAGTCATTTTTATTTTAATGATAGCCTAGAGTTTGAAGACAGAGAAAACCATATTAATACATCACGAACCAACAATTTACATGTTAGTTGAATAGTTTACAAATTTTTAAGGACTAGTCCCTCTAGATTGACAATTGATATTTAAGGGAAACACTCATTGCGGGTCTTTAAAAGCTTTAAAGGGCCTTCAGAAATTATAAAAGAGCATATGGGCTTGACCTTGTATACCATTGTAAACAGGCCTTGGAATCCCGGATTTAGTTATCCACACCCAGGTGGGCAGGTGCCCAGGTAACTCTTCTTAAGCCCATTAGTCTACCTAGGGCTAGGCAAATATTCTAGCGTGCAAACGAGCCGAACTCAACTAGGCTTGAGCTCAAGCTCGGCTCAGTTTGAACTTTTTTCCTAAAGCTTGACCTTGGCTCGAGGGTGTGTTTTCAAGTTTGTGCTAGTGCTCGTTTACTAAACAAACTTATATTTAGGCTCGATTTGAACTCGTCCAAACTCAGCTCATTTTGAGTATTTTTTTAGCCAAACTCAAGTAGCTCGGGTACAAACAATTTGCAAATTCTCATTAGGACGGCAATAGAATATACAAAACATATTAAAATTTATATCCAAAACATTATAATACATGTATTAAATAAAAATACAATGAAAGACATTGGAAAATCCAAATCGGAAACTACTAAAACTAATATTAATTAATTCCAAAACAAAACAAATCACAAGAAAACAAAATAGGCAACATTATCCAATTAGGCTTATATAATATTGAACGATCTCTATGTTGTAAAATAACCTTCGAAATGGAAATAATCTCTGAGCAAATTATCAAACCTTCATCCCCAACACCCAATCACCTCAAATCCTTTAAGCTCTCAATGCTCGACCAGCTCACCTTGCATACATATGCTCCAATTATTTTGTTATACGAGTCCAAAACCGTCACTAGCGGTGATGTTTTAAAAAAATCGTTATCCAAAACCCTAACAAAATACTACCCGTTTGCGGGTAGGCTAAAAGAAGACGGGATCACAGTAGATTGCAACGACGAAGGAGTCATCTTCGTGGAAGCGAGGATCATTGGTTGTAGACTATCGAATTTTATTCAAAACCCTAATTACGAAACACAAATGTTACTTTTTCCCGAAGGATACTTGTGGAAGGGGTCATGTGTAGGTTATACCTTTCTTGCAGCGCAAGTAACGTACTTCGAGTGTGGAGGAATGGCATTAACTATGTCTTTGTCCCACAAGGTTGCGGACGCGCCCACACTAGGAACTTTTCTTAGCGATTGGGCCGCAATGGCCCGTGGGAAAGTGACACCACCACCAATGATTCTTGCTACATCCATCCCTTGTTTAGATCTTTCATACACAATGCCCGAGATTGAGCTTGAAATGAGTGAAACCCTTGTCACAAAAAGATACGTATTTAATGCACAAAACATAGCCTGGTTGAAACAGTCAACCAGGCTAGTGGAAAACCTACTAAAATCGCGCTTGTAACTGCCCTTCTTTACAAATGCGCGATTAATGCATCAACTAAAAAAACCGGTTCTTTCAAAAGCTCTACTTTAATTCAGCTAGTAAACATGAGGTCCCGAGTGGAACCTTTGTTGCCTGCTAATGCTATTGGAAACTTCACTTGGTACTTCACAACATCAAATCGCGATCCAAGTGAAACAAGTTTGGGAAATTTGGTGACTCAACTAAAGAAAGGGATCAAAGAAGTTGGTACTAGTCAATTAGATGATTGGTTGGTGAGTGTAAAAGAGTCAGCAAACAATGTAAAACAGTTGTTTGATAATCTTGATGTTTATAGGTGCAGTAATGTTCGCGGTGGATCGTTTTATCGGATGAATTTTGGATGGGGAAATCCGAAATGGTGCACCATTGCGGATGTGTTGGTTAAGAACACTTTCGTATTGTATGATACACAAGATGGATATGGAGTTGAAGCTGTGGTGAGTCTTGAAGAAGAACATATGAGATTATTCAATGAAGAGGTCATGGATTATGTATCCATTAACCAAAATTCACATTTTGCATCAATGACACGTTCTCGAATTTGATTTTAGAAATAATTCCAATTATCGATCTAAAATATTTTCTTAATTTTTCTGTTTGTTCTAGTTTTCAGGGTGTTTTTGCTTTCTTGATACGATTGTAACAGGAAAAAAAACAGAAATGAAAAGTTAAAAAGTGTTCTTAAAGAGAGTGCTGCAACTAGAACACCACCCCCAGCTAGTGGTCCTAAACGGGCCGAGCCAACGGGTTGGTGGGTCCAACCTGACCCAAACCTGAACAATTTATACAAACTCGAACACTACTCGAACCTGAACAAGACTTGAATATTCACGGGTTACACGGAATCTGACACGTGTACCAAGAGTCTTAAATAAATAGTCTTTAGGTTGACTGGTCCCACAAACCAACCAATTAAATGATAACACGTGGGTGAAAAGGCTACTAGATGTTTGAGTTTTGTAGACTCGTTATCCTAGACGCCAAGCCTGAAGAGTTTTTAAGAGACTCTGAAACGTTTATGTCAGTCTTAGCGTCTTAGCTACGACGCTGTCGTTTGGCTCTAGTCTCGGTTTAGAAGGTTCAAGGGTCTCGGCTAAGACGTCAACCTTAGCTTGAGACGTGGCTAAGGATAAACAGTGAAACGAAAAAATTAATGTAAAAGACAACCAATGTTACTTTTAAAGATTAAATAAGAAACTTTAATGCGGGTACATGTAACTTTTCCTCTTCTTTTTTAAACACCAATAATTGTTTATGTTGTGTGACTTAGATGTGGCAGTTTAAAGTTTTTTATGGGTAAAAAAGAAATGGTTCATTGCGAACTCATAACTTCAATTTGTATTTTAATCTCCTCATATTGTGTGGAAAGGCAAATGTTTGATAATAACTCCTACCTAGCGGAATTGAAGTTTATTGTGGTAAACATATGGATGAAAACTGTCATGGTGAAGTGTGCCGCTTGATTGTCATTCGTCACTAAAATTTGATTTCTATGTGCTTCATGGTTATAATTATGAATTATAGGAGCTCCTTAAGTTGCTGAGAATTGTTGGCTGCACATTTATATCCCAACATGTAGTGTCATGGGGACTGGATAAGAGAGCTCAAATGCCAAACATTGCAAGTCGTACTTCAAATCAGGTTTCCTCATTCTTTCTTTTTTAAATCATTTGAAGGCTTCAGTGTGTAAGTACAAAGTTATCTCACCCCCTTTAACTACACCAGAGTAAACTAAAAACAAGCAGAAACTTGAATTGAAAACCATGTTTATATTGCTTTTACCTTGATGTCTGTTATATCGACTTCATATTTATTTCAAGGGCTATATATAACTTGATATTTATTCTCATGCGTTTTCAACCTTCCATGTACTTTCTAGCCATTGGTTCTATGTACTTTTTGGTATTTACAAATCTTTTTGATGAGCACGCTAAAGAGGAGTTTATTGTCGACCACAAATGTTTTTTGCGTCAAAGAAATACACTAGTTTATTTAAAATGATATATTATAGGGAGATGACCCAAATTTTTTTAGTCTCGTTCGAGACCCAAAAAATTTTTATCATTCTCTAAGACGGCTCTAAATGCACATCATAGAAACGCTAGTTTATATAAAAAGATATACGTTTTGTTTTCTTTTCAAGGTGAAATCCGTTTAGGAAGTGATAAGTAACAACAAGATAAGTCATGGTGACACTTTGTGTAGGTGCCTTAATTGCCTTTACTTTTTATGGTTGATAGATGGTTAGGCGTTGAATGTTATAATAATTAAGCAATTCTAAAAGGTAGCCTATAAGTATTTAAACAAAATGATTTTTAAAATTGTCCTATATATATTGAAATTAATGTCGTATAGGCTTAGAATAACATATTGATGTCTTGTAGACTTCTATTTCCTGAAGGGTTTTAGAGCACTCACGTTTCACCCAGTGGAGGATCTAGAAAAACAATTTAGGAGTTAAAAAAAATCGCCGTAGTTTCATACAAGATCATCAACGATCATCAACAACTTAAAAGTAGCCGTTTATAGACACAAAATCACTTAGAAGGCAAAAAGAAATACACATTATACTTGTCTCAGTCTGTCTGGGTACAAAGGAGACATCACAAAGTTGGAATCATATCCTCAAAGTTAGTTTTAATCGAACCAACATCATGTTATATTGTTATTCAATAATATCATTCTTTTACTTAGTCAATTATATATGTTGTTAGCAAAAGTAGGTAATTTTTATATGAATTGAGTCCGGCTCCCACCAATTTGATCTTCCGACCCCTGACCCCCACCGATAGGAAAAAAAATTGGCTCTCGTGATTTTCGACCCTAATCACTATTTTTTTCAAGCTTCGCCACTTACTTACTATAATTATATATATTACTTAATTAATTGTACATGTCAAAAATTATTAAAAAATCGGATGGGAGGTAAGAGTTATCACAAGGGAACTTCTAATTTTAGACACACCATATTATATATCAACTTTCAAATATTGTACAAGAGGTTACTTAAATAAAAGAAAATGAGGTAAAAATATGTATATCTTGCATGATATATATAGTCATCACGTATGAGAAGTTGAGAACCATTCTGCAATAATATTACATGGAGACTTGGTTTCTTATTCTGGTTTCCATTTGCCTGACAAGCATTATCAAGAGAATGTGTGGTTTCTTGTTATGTCGGAGAGCCAACAAGAAGCTGCTGCCACCTGGACCGTCGTTCTTCTTCTCCCACCTCCTCCTGCTAACCAACTCTCTCCCAAACCTTCAATTCATTTTAAGTGGTCTCAAGTCCAAATATGGACCCATTGTTACTCTTAAAATCGGTTCTCACCTTTCGGTGTTCGTCGGCAGCTATTCTTTGTCCTACCAACTCCTCACCCATAAGGGGGGCACCACCTTCTCCCACCGTCCTAAAACGTGGCGTATAGGTGGCATCTCTTCGGCCTCCTATGGCCCTGTCTGGAAGGCATACCGTCATAATCTTGGCTCCAATTTGTTGCACCCTTCAAACGTTAAGTCCTACTCGTGTGCACGCAAAAGGGTCCTTGGTTTCATGATTGATAGGCTGCAGAAGCAGCAAGAGGCTGTGGGAATAGTTAAGGTTGTTGATGATATCGAGTTAGCCATGTTACGTTTGTCCTTGTTCATGTGTTTTGGAGAGGAGGTTGATGAAAGCCGTGTTAATGAGATTAAGAGTGTGCAAGATGGTTTGCTCTCGTTGGCTGGCACCATGAGGTTTAACGTGTTCCTTGTGTCGCGATGGTTGCTTAAAACGTTCTTTAGAAATACCTGGAAGAAGTTCAATCATTTGCGGATTGAGCAAAAGAAACTGCTCATTTCGCTCATCGAATCTCGGATAGAAGGAGATAGACAAGAAGGAGGGAGAGAAAAAATGGTGGCATACATCGACACACTTGTGAAACTAAAGGTGTAGGAAGCTGTTTGTAAAATAAACTAATTAAATAAAACTAACACTTTTATTTATTTTTGTTTGTGTTTAGTGTTAGTGAAATAAACATTTTTCAACTACAGGTTCCAAAGGAAGAAGGTACAAACAGAAATGGTGGAAAGCTCACCCAAAAGGAGATGGTGACATTGTGTAGTGAGTTCCTTGTGGTAGCCTCAGAGACCACCTCTAGTGCTCTACAATGGATCATGGCTAATTTGGTGAAGCATCCTAGTATTCAACAAAAGCTCTATGATGAAATCGTCGCGGTGGTGGGTCCACCACCGCGACCAGGGGTTGAGTCCAAATCGTTTTTAAGCGAAGAGACACTACATAAAATACCATATCTAAGAGCAGTGGTGTTAGAAGGACTAAGGAGACATCACCAGCACATGTTGCGTTGCCACATAGTGTTAATGAGGAGGTAGAGCTTCAAGGCTACATTATTCCAAAGGGTGCAACCATCAATTTCATGATAGCTGAGATGGGGTGGGACCCGGAGGTCTGGGACGAGCCTATGGAGTTTAAGCCTGAGAGGTTCTTCCAGAACGGGGGTAATGGTTGTGTGTTTGACATTGGTGGAAGCAAAGGGATCAAGATGATGCCTTTTGGTGCTGGAAGAAGGATATGTCCTGGTGCCGATTTGGCTTTGCTTCATTTGGAGTATTTTGTTGCGAATTTGATTTGGTATTTTGAATGGAGCGTTCCTGATGGTTATCATGTTGATCTTAAAGAGAAGGTCAAGTTCACTGTAGTTATGAAAAACCCTCTACAAACAAAAATCTCTTCTAGGACCAAAATGATAATCAGTTGAATTTCATGCACGAATTCTATAACAAATGGGAATCTTTTTTTATTAAAATAAAGTTGAGTAGCAGCTTGATAGTTGTTTATTTAATTATATATTTGTTAGTTTATTTTTAAGTAGTTGTAATACACCTTTTAGTCTTTTACATTGTTTAAAGAAGGTCAACCTAAACTATTCATATATCTATTTGCGTTAAAATCATCAATTCTAACTTGGACATATTTACAATTGTATCACATGAAAATGATCTATAAAGCAAACTATGGTATTGAAGAAACCATGCAAAAAACCAAAACACTAAGGCAGGAACCTCAAAATTACCAATGGGAAATATGAAACGAAAAGACCCAAATGCCCTTAAAAATACTCATAATTACGAACATGCCACTTTACTATTCAATTTACACAACCATTAATAGATTATAAATATATAGTATAATTTAAATTTAATTTAATTATCGTAAGAAAAAAGACGAAACGTGATATAAAGGAAAGCAAAACAAAACTCAATATGATTACAACTGAAATAAATAAAATTACAAGAAAAGAGTTGAAACATAAAAGTTGTGGCTAAGGATTCATGTTTAATACGAACTATTAAAACAAATTATGGGCCTCAAGAGAATCCGTTTGTTTCCTAAGGTCCAACAACTGAACCAATGTGAACTTCCATGGAACACATAATTATGGTAGGGAGGTGTTGGTATTGGGGACAGTCGGTTGACGGAGGTGATGGTCGGTTATGGAGGTGACAGTTTATGGTGGTGACGGGTGGTTAGAAGAGAAGAAGGGGGCTAGAGACAGGTGGTGGGTGGTGGTAGACGGAAGGAGGGGGTCGGAAGAGGCAGAAAATAAGTACTTGGTGCAATGTTCCTCCGATATACGCCTTCTCCGTAAAAGACCTTTTGAACATTCACAAGTCTATGGAGGGCTCAAGGTATAAAAAGAAGATGATCCGAATGATAATATTAGCCGGGTGTTGGACCTTATGGAAGGCGCGTAACGAGGTGATTTTCAATGGCAAGAGGGTAAATCTCCAAGGTCTTATCAGAGAGGAAATTCAAGGTCGAAGACGCAGATTGGACGTGGGAGAAATGGGTTCGTTTTGATGTCCCAATTACGTGATCGATGTATGTCTAGTATAATTGATGTTAAGGCGATGTATTCAATTCGTTATTAATAAGATTCCGGCTAGTTACAGTGGACGTAGGTCATACTCCGACCGAACCACTTATATTTCGTGTCTTTACTTACTTAGCACTCACACACGTTCTCACTCTTTGTTCTCATACGGGTTAAACCTAGAGGTTTGGGTAAAGGATTACTCCTGACGTAACGTAAGTATACACCACACGGTGATTAGTGATAATCACCGTGATACTTATTGTTTCTTCAGATAGATAATAAGTTATTCTTTTACTATACTAGGGAACGATGTCAACTTTTATTGTTTTATGTTTCATTACAAGTCTGTTTCAATATTTGCAATATTTTTCACTACTAGTATCGAACCTATACTTAACTGTTATTCTGTACATTTAGTGAATCCCTGCTACAGAGCACGAGTAGAGTAAATTTCATTAGTTAAATACACATCAACCCCGAATGATAGTTCACTAGGGACATGCGTATATTCAGATTTGTTGAATCAAATATACAAAATTTAGCCATGGTACTTTGAGATACTAAAGAGCATCTACATGACCTGTTTGAAGATTCAATTTTGACGTATATGGGTTGAAAATTATGAAGCACAAAGCGTACTTTTACCTAAAGGTTACTTACTTGTGTAAGGGGTCATGTTAATGCACTTCAAGCGTGGAGGAATGGCACTAGCTAAGGTTATGCCCCCCACAAGGCTGCAAACGCAACCTCGCATTAAATTTTTCTTAGCGACCGCGCCAAAAGGACGTGCAGAAGCAAGACCACCACCGATATTGATTCTACCTACATCTATGATCTATCCCATATTTAGGTCTTGAATTTAAGGTGACAAAAACCTTGTCAAAAAAGCTGTCAATCTAAGTTATTTTGATTTTTATAATTATCAGGGTGTTTTTGGTTTCATGATACATATATTGCAATAAAAAAGGTTACATGATATAAGTGAAAACTTAAAAGAGTTTCTTAAATAGAGTTAACAGAGTCACCTTCACTGCTTTCACTATCACTGCTACTACTGCTGCTGCTACTCCCGCTGTCACTGCCGCTACTATCACCAGAGCTGGAAGACGGTTCTTTTCGTTCTTCGGCGTTCAGTTGTGCTCTCAGGGCTTCTGCAGCATTGGCGACCCCGTGACCATCATCATCACTCACATCCACCTCTGCAATCTCATCATCACTTGCATTCTGATGTGGGATATTAATATCAATTCCAGTAAATGGTTGTCTTTCAGGTAATACAGTCTCCGTATTATCATTTCCACCTATGTCAATTTCATCATCGTCGTTGAGTATGTCCAGCTGCTCGTCCAGGTCATCATCGGTCTTCGGCTCTGGCGATGTATAGAATGAATTTGAAGGGGCTGGTGGATTATCAGTAACCTTTTCTTCTCTAGCCTTCCCATCTGAGAAAAGATAAAATATTAACGTCGTGAATTTCATTAAAACCAATATACTTTCTTATATTTTATGAAAACGTATAGTAAAATCCATCAGCTTGTAAAGAATACACCAAAAAGCCACTAAACCAACTGTTGTATGCAAAAGTCCCTAAACTTGTCTAAAATGCACATACAATCTATTCCTCTGAGGTATAAGACTAGAGGTAAGGCTGTCTACATCTTACGCTCCTCAGACCCTACCTTAGCTTTGCTATCGGTGGGATTTACTGAGAATGATGATGATGATGATACTTTTAAATTTTTACTTTGAAAAGATGACTAGTTAACTCTTAAATTAGTCAAAACAAGGTATAAGTATTTTTTTTTTTTTGAGCAAAATGTTTGTGTCACCATCAAATATTGATCAACTTAAGAGTTAACAAGTCATGATTAAAAAAAACTTAAGTACATGGATTTTAGACACGCTTAGGGACTTTAATATGCTGAAATTAGTTTAGTGATATTTTTGTGTGTGTTTTTACCAGTTGAGAGACTTCAACATACCATAAGAGGCTAAGTTATAAGAGAGTACAGTGGTTTTTATTGGTATTACATTTCATAAATAGCAAGTAAAGGAACTAAGAGTCGGAAACATACCGAAACCTTTAAAGTTCCCAATTTCAATGCGTTCGACTTCAACCTGTACATGTGCACAAAGCAGATTCAAGTAACTCAAATTGTAAGATCCTAAATTAAAGAAAGAACGAAACAATAACTTACAGATGGAGGAAGTAAGTTCTTATTAGAAGGCTGCATTTTAGGCCCTTTCCCTAGTGGCGGTGAGCTAGACTCAGGTGGCTGCGCTGATAAACTAGTGGCGCCAACAGCTGCAGACTCGCCAGGTTGCCGAACATGCCTTAACCGCTTAACCGATCTATGTAACCGCTCTAACCTAAAACTTGTCCCATCAAAGAACAAAACTGCATCATTATCCTTGTAATCTTCTATACTACCATCGAAACTGACTTTCGGTTTCCCTGGCTGGTTGTTTTGAAATTCAACAGCCACCTTATTATCCTTACTCTTATGCAATTTCCCGGGCTGGTTCTTATCGATTGACGCAGGCTTAAATTCATCTGAAATATCCAGATGTAACAGACTATTAGCCATCAGTGACCTAAAATCAAATTAGCTAATGATCACACCTTTTTCTACTCCAAAACATCATAAATTCACACATTATCAACAAAATTTCAATAAAAAACAACTTTTCCTATTGCAAATCTACGTAGAATATCTTTTTCCATCAAATCGCATAAAAACTAGTATTTGATCAAACAAGCAAAGCATATCTTACTAAACATAACACTAAGATTGCATTAACCTAAAATCATTTGAAAATTGAAATATCCAGATGTAACAGACAACTAGAGCTAGGGGTATAAACGAGCGGAGCCTAGCCCGAGCTTGCCTGGATAAGTGATGTGAGACTGGGCTCGAGCTCGTTCAAGCTTTTTTTTCGAGCCGATCTCGAGTAGCTCGGCTTGTATACACCCCTAATTAGAGTTATCAATATCCTAAAATCAAATTAGCCAATGATCACACATTTTTTTTTTCTAAAAATCAACCGATTACGAACAATTTATCCACCTATAGTATCTTTTTCAATCAAATTGCACATCAACCAGTATCCGATCAGATAAGCAAAGCACACTTACTGCACATAACACATAAATGCATAATAATAACCTAAACTCATCTGAAATATCCAGATGTAACACACAATTAGAGCCATTAAACTAAATTTAAAAAAAAAATCTGCAAATAACATCCTTTTCAATCAAATTGCAGATACTTACAGCGGAGAGTGCAGAATTTGGAAGAGGGGTTGTCTTGAAAAGAGGAGCCTAGGGTTAGGTCAAACCATTGGTCAACGGGTGGAGCTGTTAATGGTTCGTCTCTTTTGTTGTTAGTATTAGCCATTGGTTGAATATTATTATTATTATTATTATTCAGCGGATTTCACTGTTTGATTTATATGTCGTTTGGTTGTGAATTGGAGTCGTAGAGTATTATTGTTCGGAGTTATTAGGGTTGATGGGTCTGTAGTTGAGTTGAAACACGACACTTATTTGTTGTTTGGTCTAATTGTATGTATGGTACTTATGTTTGGAAAATAGTCGGGAAAAGCCCATGTTAATCTAAATTTATGTATATTATTTTTTTATTATTTTATAAATATATATAACATGATTTTTAAATATTAATTTGTAAAAACAAAGGAATAATATTTGGAGTTGAGATTTTATATGTTAATTTTTTTTTGGTTCGTTCATTGCTTTTGCTATGGTTAATGAACTAAAAAGAAGATTGGTGACGAGGAAGATATAATACTGGTATAGTGAGCTTTTGAAATTATGGTTTTAATGTTTACTATGACTAATCATCATTCAAAAATAGCAGTCATCGCTTATTAAAATCACATTTTACTAATGTACTGTCATAGTCACTCGATTTGATTGCATTTCTTTACATCGAAGTAAGTTTTGTTTTTCTATCACTTTACTTGACATTTCAACAACATACTTGTGCCTAGTTCTTTTTTATGTGCCTAGTTTTTTTGTGAGCATAAAAATATGATTCCTTTAACTATGGTTAAAAACTTCATCCAACATATTCACTTTTATAACTGTTTTTCATCATGTAAGTTTTGTCTCTACCATTGCAGATCCTCGTAGGTGCTTGGTAAGAGACAAAACAACATGGTTGCTAAAGAGATGGTTTACCTATCCGGTCTTCAAGTTTTGTTGCAGAATTATCATCCAAAACTAATATCTTAGCTTTTCCTTTTTAGTTCTATGATTGTTGATTGTATAAGAACTTAACATATAACAAATAAACAAATAGAATAAATTGATAATATCATTGTAACTAAAATTGATTGTTTGACACAAATAAACCACCACCAAGCCTTTTGGTTGAGTGGTAGCTCACTAGTAGCCCCATGACTTTCGAAACAGGAGGTCATTGGTTGGAGTTTCATCTGGAACAAATTGTATCCAAGGTAAAGCCATGCGTTTTTCCAATTCTAGGGTTCCTCCTCCGTGAGTGGACTGGGTTACCATGTTTTGTTCTTCTGATAAAAGGGTAATTCATTTAGCACGATAATTCAGTTATCCAAGCTTTTTCGGGTAAAAAAGAAAAATTGATTCTCATATTAACATAAGTTGAAATTAAAAGGGGTTATTTTAACACTTCATATAAACCCAATCAATTGGTTTCTCCATCATATTTTCCCCCAAATTTATCAAATAAACCCAAAGCTCATCAATGGCGACACAAATCTGTTCAACAAATTCATCAATAAGCTCACATAACACCTCCTTCATCCTTCACAATCCTATAAAACTTCATCATTCAATTAGTTTCTCTACCCCAATTTCTCGTCTGTCAAATTATCGTGTACACAGAAAGCATTCCATTCAATGCTCACTAGAAGAAACAAAGCCTGTGACTTTAAGAACATGCAAGCAATGCAAAACCCAGTTCGATCCTTCACTCAATCACCCTCAAGCTTGTCGTTTCCACACTGCCCATTTTGGCGGTAAATTAATTAATATCTTTGTTTATTTTATATTTTTATAAATTAATTAAGATTTACGCCATAGTTGTCGAAGGCGCTTTTACTTCAAAAGCGAGGGCTTTTGTAGGCAATGCGTATAGTATAAATATACATTTTTAGGGGTTTTAGACATGTTTTAGGATTTTCTAGGCCTAGTTTAGGTTGATTCAAGGCTTGTTTAGGGTTGGTATAATTGTTTTGGACTTTTTCAAACATGCTTAGTCGATTTTTGGCTGGAATTTTGACTAAACTTGGTCTGAAAAATGCGCCCGAGGGCCTGAAAGTGGGGCTTTTAGAGCGAAGTGAGAAGGGTGTGTTGGGCTTGAAAAGTGGGCCTAGGCGGGCGCCTGGATGAGCCTTTTTCATGTAAGCAGATGTGTATTTTGTATCAAATAATTTTATCAAATCATGAAACTTGATATACTTGTGATTTACTGATTTAGGGAGGAGATGTAGTTACTTACGGATCAACATGTATTCATTTTATGAAAAAGATTTGTCATTTGCCAATTGCCATATGAAAGTTGATACTTTTAATATGAATTCATAACCTTTTTTAGAAGAATGTGAGCTGCATAATCGTTCTAATTTGGCGAGCCGAATTTTTTAACCCAAACACGTAAAGTTTGTTGCCATATAAGAACATAAAATCTAACACGTAAACACTTAAAATCGTGTAAATCGAACACAGCCTGTTTGACCCTTTAGCGAAACGAGTCAAATAGGTTGTAAGTTGTTTGACGGTTGTAATGAAGTTGTAACATGTTATACTGGTCGTAAACGGGTGGCAGGTTGTAATAATTGGTTAAACTTGTCGTGAATGGGTAGGCGGGTCGACCTGTTTAATGTCAGTCTGAATAAGGTTTTAGGGTGTTGAATTCATATAAAATCCATTTTTTTAATATCAGGAGAAACCAAGAGAAAATTCGAGAGCGTATACAGCGGAGGCACCATGAACACACCTGAATCTGGTAAAGTGTTTCAATATTGGCATTGTTGTGGATCTGAAGATCCATTCGACCCTGGTTGTACAGCTTCTCCTCATTCATCATATGATGACTGATATATTTCTGCACAGTTTCTTTGTTTATTAAGGTACATCATTGTACTATTAAAATGTTTCATATTTGAACAATTGAATCATATATATATTATTCTTGTTCTTGAAGTTATAAAACCTTTGGTTCTTGATTACAACATATAATTGATCTTGACTTGACTCAATATAGAAGCTAACAGACAAAGCTGTTGAATAAAAATACAAAGCATTAGTTTGGTGAAAAAGATTCTTAGAATTTATTATTTGTAAGTTGTAATATAAGATTATAAGTATATACACATTGATAGTTATATGTTTAATTAAATAGTTAAAAAAGATAAATGATATTCAATTTGAGGGTGGGAGCAGGATTAGATAACTGATTCATGATAAGTGTCTTTATTCGATTGAATTTAGATACCTCATACCTGATGAGCATCTTGAGTCTTGACACTTGTTATCAAAACACCAACGTTTATAAAATCTGAATCAATTTTAAGTAAAAAAAGTCATCATTATCATATTCAGTTAATCTCACCAATAACAAAAGCTAAGGTAGGGTCTTAGAAGGGTAAGATGTAGACAACCTTACCTCTACCTCGTGGGAATAGAGAGACTGCTTCCAGTGATACCCTCGGCTCGATAGTGGTTTTGTATCAAGCCTTGGATATAAGGTATATAACACTTAGCAATAAGGACAAACCCGATTGGTGCATGTACCCCTTGTCTTTTGGCTATCAACGCCACCACATTGATGCATGGTTAACCGTATGTCATTTTTAACGTTATTTTCATGAAATTAGTAAAATAACGTTAAAATTAGTGCAACTTTAATTTTGTCCCCAAGGGCCACACATAAATACAGCCGTAAGCGGGGCTATTTTAAGTAAAAAACTATAGAACCTTGATTTAATAAACTCTTGGTTCTTGCACCAGCAACTTGTATTGATAACTTCTTATTTAATCAATCTTGTGACATATTTTAGCACTAGATTTTGCTAAAGAACAAAGTGCAAATAAGGAATAAGACAAACTACAATAAAGATTGAAGCAATTTATGGAATCCTAATGATTCAAATTATTTTATATAAGGAGCTGAGTTGAGAGGTAGTATGAGCTTAGAGTCAGAAATGTATACTACCTGCAAATATATGTTTTCTTCATTAATGGCCAAAAGGTCATTGAGGAAGGAGATGATATCCAAAGAAATGTATACTGCTTGCAGAAGATACATGGCTTCTTCAATGGAGGTCATTTCCAAAGAAATCATCAAACCTTCATCTCCAACCCCTAATCATCTCAAAACTTTTAAACTCTCATTGCTTGATCAATTAACCTTGCATTCCTACACCCCAATCTTGCTTTTATTTGAGTCCCAACATATAAAAAGTAGTGATATTTTGAAAAGATCTTTGTCTGAGACCCTAACAAAATACTACCCGTTTGCCGGTAGACTCGAAAAAGATGGTGTCACCGTTGATTGTGGTGATCAAGGTGTCGTTTTCGTGGAAGCAAAGATTCCAGGGTGTAGGTTGTCCGACTTCCTTGCATATCCCAGGTATGAGACTCAAAGATTACTTTATCCTGAAGGTTTCCTTTGGAAGGATTCATGCATTGGTCATACGTTTCTTGCGGCGCAAGCAACCTTATTTGAAGGGGGTGGTATGGCGGTAACTATTGCTGTATCTCATAAAGTTGTAGATGGATGTACGATCGCTACTTTTTTAAACGACTGGGCTGCCACTGCACGTGGAGAAGTTAGACCGCCACCGATGATCCTTGCTACATCAATCCCAAGTTTGGATCTTGGATACGTAATGCGGAGATTGTCATCAACAAGGCTAAAACTTGTGTCACCAAAAGGTTTGTGTTTGATGCACAAAAGATAGTTTTGTTGAAACAATCTGTATTAGGGTTAATGGAAGACCCTACAAAAGGTGAACTTATAACCGCACTTCTTTACAAATGTGCGGTCACTTCATCAATGGCGAAAACGGGTTGTTTTACTAACTCAAGTTTGATTCAGCTGGTGAACATGCGGCGTCGATTGGCTACACCGTTGCCAGACAATTCTGTTGGAAACTTCAGTTGGTACTACACCATATCAAACAATGACGAGAGCCAAATCATGGATCTGGAAAGTTGGTGCTTCAGTTGAAGAAAGAAATGAAAGAACTCCGCGACAGTGGGGATGATCGGACTCTGCATGATTGGTTAACAAGTGTTAGCGAATCAGCGAAGAATGCAAAGGAGTTGTTTGGTGATGTTGATGTTTACAGGTGCAGTGATGTACGCAGCGCGCCTTATTACCAAACAGATTTCGGTTGGGGAAATCCGAGATGGGTTACAGTGCCGGATTTGTTGGTGAAGAACATGTTCATCTTGTTTAACACACAAGATGGAGATGGGATTGAAGCAATGGTTACTCTTGAAGAAGAACACATGAGACTGTTTGAAAGTAATCAGCAAATCCTTGAGTTTGCTTCCACTAACCCAACTATGGAATTTGATTCCATAGCCTAGTCTGGATTTTGATATTGCTTGTGTTTAATTGTTGTGGTTTATATTTCTTTGCTTGTTGAAGAATCTTGTATCATTTAATTGTTTGGGATGAGATATAAACATCTCTTTCAAAAAAATTTAGGGTAAGTTTAGTTAGCGAAACTAGAGTTCATGAAATTCAATGGAACTGTTACTTAAATTGAAATTAAAATCTTAATTCTTAATTAGTTTGGTTCACCAACCACTGATACCGCCGCCTCACCAACCACCTCAACCGGTGTCGTGCCGACCATCTGGCCGGACCCTTTCACCATATCTACTGCAGCTGACCCGACCTCCCCCACCACCACCATCGCGCCCCCAGCCCTCGCCTTCCTTGAGCACCACCACCATAGTTAACGCTGCAACCCTGGAGATGGCGGTGTTTGGGTTGGCGGATGTGGGGGTGCAGTCGGTGATGGTGATGAATGTGGCGAAACAATTTACGTCAAACATGTGTCGAAAATCCATAAAAAAGGGATGTGTTGGAAATGCTTAATTTTGACGAAAAAGTGTCGCTAAAAACGTCTTCTACGCATTTCTAAGGAACTTTCTTAATCGAAAAAAACTCAGTTTTCTGGCATTGCATTATGAATTAGTTGTAGATAATTTAATCAAATTTGTAAGAAAGCAGAGGAAAAAAAAAAAACAAAATAAACGTATGACATAACTTTTACAATCCCTAGAGTCCCTCTTTAAAACAACTTACTTTAACCCGAACTCATTACGATACATAAGTCGAAGTTTGGAACATACCCATTTCCAGGCTTAAACAATAACCATATATTAAAAAAAAATAGTATACAGTATACACATATATTAAATTAAACTTTATCATATACAACAAAAACATAGCAACTTAAAAACCTTGTCAAGGATTTTAAATCGAAAAAATCAAAAGAAAAAAAAAAGTTATTCCCTTTTAATCAAATTCACCAACCCAAAAAGAATATTTCAACAAAAAAACTGTATAGATAAATAAAAATAATATAATAATAACAATAACCAAGTCATCTTGAACAAACATGTTCTTCATCAATAGTATCCAACAACGGCTTCTTCGACCTACACATCATAATCCTTCGCTTAAACTCAACCGAACACACTTCTTCAACTTCTTCCAAATTCAACCGTGGCGGGTCTGCCAGACCCGCCACAGTTTCAGGTGCAACCCTTCCGAATTTTTTAGCCGTTATAAAAAGAGAGCCCAAATCAGCAGCAGTGACAACCCCGTTAACCCGACTCATAGGAAACATTACATAAACCGTCGCAAATTCAAGGTCTTCGTCCGCATTAAGGGCCGAAAACCGCGATCCAATACGTAGTGACTTAGAGTTGACAACAAACGAGTTTGGTGATTCCAACATGAGTTCAGCTGCTTTGGTTGGTTCGTGGAGTTTAAGGATTTCTCCGTTAGGTAATATTACTTTTGTTGTTGTAGAGTTTTTTGTGATCCTGTGATTAAGGGTGCATGAAACGTAGTTACCCATTTTTTTTGTTGTAGTGACAGGATATTGTTGTGTAGGGTTTTTAAGGTTATTTATAGAAAGAGAGTGCAGTTCAATAAGATTAAAAAAATATTAAGGTGAAGTGAACATGACAGTTGGGATGTGAAATGAGTTGACGAATAATTAGGTTTGAATACGCGTGGCTGTGTAGGTTTATAAAAGAATTGGTCTCATTAATTTGCGACGGTGGTGTTATTGTTGGTAAATTAAAGGATAAAAAATGTTTCTTCCCTAGCATTTCATGGCTGTAGTTTGGTCGTTTACTGTTTTGTTCGTATAAAAGTAAAACTATAAAAACGAATATAACATAATGTTCATTTACTATTACCATCTTTGCCTTAAAAAGATCCGCACAAAGATAAAGTAGACACTATTGTAAAATTCCTTTTATTATATAGAAATAGAAATATCATGACATTAATAAGATAACACATATAAATTTTTATAATTGTAACATTTTGTTTTTCTGTTATAAATTTTAACTTTTAGATATGATAGTTTATAAAATTTCGTGTATGCCGTTACTATGTGTGTCAAATTGTATTTACGTTTTGATATTGTATTTTTGCAACCGAATTGGGAGTAATAATATACAAGTAATTGTAGCACAAACGTACATATACGTTATCAAAGTTAGTTCACATTTAATTATTTTATATATACAAATTGACATCGTTCACTTTTTTCTTTTCTAAGAATATAGTGTGATATTGAATATACGATATCATCCTAACAATATTTGTACCAATGTTGCTATTCGTCTTCGTTTTTTCTTTTTATCTACTTTGTTATACTAGGTACCGGTACCATACCTTACTAGTATACACCACCGTGATCTCAGGGGAGCTAAAAATGATCAAGGGATGTGAATTAGTTAATATTCACTCGAATACATGATAGATATATATATATATATATATATATATATATATATATATATATATAGGATTGGGTTCATATGAGAACCCCCTTGAGTTGCAAGAACTTAAGAACTCCTCTAGACCAATAATAAGGTGACACATATACCCTCTATCATTATATTATTAAAGGGTACAAGAGTAATTTACCCCCACCCCTACCCCACCCACACCCACTCCACACCTTATTATAATTAAAATTCTGATTTTTTTTAAATTAAAACACACACACACACACACAGAACACACTCGTCTCTCTCTCTACTTTCTCTCTCTACTCTCTTTCTACTTTCTCTCTCTACTCTCTCTCTCAAACACACTCGTCTCTCTCTACTCTCTCTCTCTCTCACACACACTCCGCTCTCTCTCTATCTCATCTTAGACGATGGTGTTGTTGGTTTTGGATGGTGACGGGTGGTGGTTCGTGGTGGGGGTTTCGAAGGGGCGGTGGATCTGTGTTGGTCGACGGTGGTTGGAGGTGGGATGAACAGATATGTGGCTGTGGAGGTAGGGGGTGGATGTAGGGGTCCGTTTTGGTGGTGGGGTGGTCGAAGGGGCGGTGGATCTATGGTGGTCGACGGCGGGGGACGGCAGGTTTATTGTTGTTATCATTATTATTATTATTATTATTATTATTATTATTATTTATTGTTATTATTGTTTGTTGTTTAGATGATGATGTTGATGGTTTTATTATTTTTTTTTAACAATAATGGGCAGTGGTCAACGGTGGTCGACGGTGGTAATGAACAAGGGGCAGGGGGTGGTCGGCGGTGGGTTTAGAGGTGATGGGGTTGTTGGTTTTGGGTTGGGATCGTTTTTTGGTGGTGGGTTTGGTCTCTGAACACAGATCTGGAGGTGTAGGGGGGTGGTTCGTGGTGGGGCAGGGGTGGAGGAGATGGCGGATGGGCGGCGGAGGACGGTGGTTCTTTGGTGGTGGCGAAAACAGGTATGCTGTTATTTTAATTATTATTATTATTATTATTATTATTAATACTGTTTTAGAAATACTATTGTTATTATTTTTATTATTAGGATTATTATTATTATTTCTGTTGTTATTATTATTATTATTATTATTATTATTATTATTTTAAGTTTTAACAAAACCAGAAAGTGTATATAGATTTTTATTATTATTGTTATTATTATTTTCCTTTAAAAAAAAAAACACTAGTGTAAGTTGTGGTTCTAGATATGGTTTCACTTTGTGGTTTATAGAAGTGGTTTGTTTTGTTTCAAGGTTTTTTTTTTTTTTTTTTAAAACTGAAACAAAGTTTTATGTTTCAAGGGTTTGTTTTTTTTTTAAACTGAAACAAAGGGCTTATGAGTGTTGGTTATTTATTTTTTAAAAATATGACTCCATAGATAATTCTATTGATCATGGTTTTATAATTGTAGATCGAAATTTTGGTTTTTGGTTTTTTTGGGTGTTTCTTAAATGGTGCACGAGATGGAGGATGGCTATATCTGACGATATGGAGGTTGACGATATGGAGGTTCAAGTATTATCTTCAATGTGGCCGGAAGATGAAGTTTGGAAAGTAATTCAATGTAAGAAAGTAATTCAATGTGGCAAGTAGTTGTTAGAAGTTAGGAAAGTAATTCAATGTAAGAAAACACTGGTGTAAACACTGTTTACACCAGTGTAAATCTGAATGTATAGATGTTTGGTAGTTATTTTACACCACCGTAATACGAATTGTATAACAAATATTATAGCTGTTGATTTTATATAGATGTTAGTAAACACTGGTGTAAATAATTACACCAGTGTAAAGCATACAAAATGATAGATGTTTTGGTTGTATAGATGTGAGCAAAAACACTGGTGTAATTATTTACATCAGTGTAAATCATACAAAATGCATACGTCTTGTTATATATGTGTGTGAAAAACACTGGTGTAATAATTACACCAGTGTAAAAACGAGAGAGAAGACAAAATGTTAAAGTTGATTTTTTGTTTTAAAAAACTAAGTTGGTTAAAAGAATAAATAATTTAAAAAATAAATTAAAGTTAAAAAAATTAAAGGATTTAAAAAATAAAATATAGTAAAAAAATATGATTAAAAAATAAAATATAGTTAAAAAAATCTGATTTTGTTAATTATTGAATAAATAATTCATTTAATATTATATTACTTATATTTCTCTCACATGGTGGATTTACCCTAATACCCCTAATTGTACTTTACTTTATTAAAAAAATACATTAACACCCAAGTGGGCTCATAAAAGACAAAAACAAGAAACTTTTGATCTCAACCTTTCATTGCACAAGATCAATGGCTGATAATGGTTCTCATGGTTCTCTCAACTCAACAAGGTTCTCAAAATAACCCAACCCTATATATATATATATATATATATATATATATATATATATATATATATAGGGGAATGATAAATTGAAAACCCCATTGAGTTAAGAAAACTTTGAAAACACATGTAAAAACCATGTAAAAAAACTTTTTTTTTTTTTTGAAAAAATTACACAAGGTAACATACATGTTTTTAAGCATTTTGGGCCAAAAAAATAAAAAAAAGCTCGTGAAGTTAGAGTTTCCCCTGTTTTCACCCAAATATAAGGTTTTCTATTTATCCTTATACTATAATCTGTGTGTCTATATATATATATATATATATATATATATATATATATATATATATATATATATTCCTTCTAAAATTTTAATATATTTAAAATACTCTAATTAGCAAATATTTAATGCATATAGGGGTTGTACAATATGCATATGACGTTTTTTTTAAATGATGTTACATTTTTAACCCAAAAGTTTTCATTTTTTGCAAAGTAACCCTCTTATATTGATTTTTTATTTTTAGACCCAAACTTTTCATCTTTTGAATTGTCACCCTTTGATATTTTACTTTTATAACCCAAAACGGTTTTCCTTTTACAATCAGCTAGCACTATACTTTTTTTCTGTCAACTTTGACCCCCATGCTTTTCATTATTTGCAATGTAACCCCTTTGATTTTTTACCTTTAAACCAAAGTTCTTTATCTTTTACAATCTAGTCCCACACTTTTTTATTTTCAACTTGAGTCCCCCGTACTTTTCATCTTACGCAAGTTTTTCCTTTTATGTTTCGAGACGACATGCCACAAAGTGCGTTTATGGTTCAATGTTAATACGCATTCTTTCCATTTTCCCAGGTTTTTCATTTCACGTTTCGTTTTGCGAGTTAACACGTCGTAATGTGTGTGTATAGTTTAACATTTTACGTATACTTTTCTCGTTTGGCAAGCCCGTCGCAGTATGTCTATTTTGTGCGGGTCAAAGATCGACTTAATTATTCATTTAATTTATGTCTTACGTTATTAGCATGACGCAACAGGCGTGCGGAGTTCTACGATTTTACACCCGCTTTTTGTTTGGTTTTATCTCTCCCTTGTTTTTATTTATTTTTTATGAACTTTTCCGATGTTGATGGTTGATGACGATGGTGTGACATTTGTGTTACTTGACACGGTTTTATGCCTTCGCTATAACACTATGGCTTAACACGAGTTGTTTTCAAATTGCAAGTATTCACAAGAAAATTTTCTTATCTAGTAAGACTTTTAATTTGTCCGTAAAGTAAGCAATCACTTTTCTTTCATTTTCTTAGACTATCATACCAATAACATGCTATAAAAGTATAGAATTAAATTATATATATTATATAATAGACTAACAGAAGAGAGAAATTGTATATAAATAATACAACAATAAAAAATATGATAAATATTCATACTACATAAATTCATAGTATATAATATACAATGAAATATAAAACATACAAGCAATTACGTAAATTAAAATGTAGCGCCTAGCTAATCATATGACATGTATTGGTGGTGCATGGTGTAGTGTCTTTCAAGGACAAAAATCTCATATGAAAATAATTGGGATTTCTCTTTGTTAACACTCTATAAGCAATGATAGGTTTAGTTTGTTTTTCCACTTGGATCAGTGGATGACATGAGATTAATTTGGTGGACAATCAACAAACACCTACCGATACTTCAAACTTAATTTGCTTATATTCATATATTAAGATTAAGATACATAGAGATATCTATACCTAATAACGAAGATGTATTTTCATTAATAAATAAAAGAACTTTGAGACACAAATTTTTAAAACATATGAAAGCTCATTACAAAAGCGAACAAAAACTTATTGGTAAGGTGTCTCTCTATTCAAAAGGTGTACGTAAGTCTCAAATCCTGTAGAGCATGTATAACAATAGATTAGTTTGTCGTTAAAATGAATAAAAAAGAAAGAAAACCCAACAGGTTTAATAATTCACATACATTCCGAACGTGTTTGTATTTAATTTTGAACAATTTATTGTTATTGTGAAAAATAGTAGAATTAACATAGATTTTAATATCTGTTTATTTAATATACTAAGCATGTTACGATTTAACATAAAGTGGCGATAAATATATACTTTAAAAAATAAAATAAAATCCAAGTTATATGACGAGGAATGGTGGATGAGATGTCTTTCTCAAATTTTCTGTAATTTTAGAGGACACCTCACTTCGGTTTTAGTACACTTCTGGTGGAATCGAATCATTTTTATTTTATATTGATGATAGCCGTTAAATATTCTTTTTGTTGTGTATAATCATAAGTATACAAATTACAAATATGTTCCACAATCAAAATGATTAAAACTTGTAAGTTATGTTAAGTTCAAAAATCAACATGAAATCATCTTGTCGGTAATCCTTCAATCATTAAGTTCTAACACCTAGACAATTATCAAAATAATATTAATAACTTTAAACAGAACATCTTATTCAATGAATATGTCTTAAATATGGAAAATTAACGCAGAAATGTGATATATTTAGGAGTAAATAGCCAAAATCGTCCTCGATGTTTTCCTACTTTTGCTATATTCATCTAAAAAATGTTTTTTTTTTCTCACCAGAACCACTGAGATTTCCTAAAAGTTGCTATATATCCGTCCAAATCACTAACTTGGTTAAAACTTAACGGAAATAGAGGGGTAGTTTAGTCAAATTTATGGTTTTCATTGATTAAGGATATTAAATGATGTTGTAATGCATGTTATGATGTAATGAAATTTATGGGGTTTTTTTTTACCTGCGTTTAACCTATAGCTGTTGTTAACATGCTGCTGTGTTTTACTAAAATGGTTCATGGATATCCTCATCTTTATGTTTTACCACTTTTTTGTGGCCTTAATTGTCATTAACCGTTAATGAAAAATAACCTATCATGTTTTATTAATAGGAACATTATTGGTTTTTCTTTAATAAAAAATAACTAAATTTTGGGTTCTGTCATTTTTATTGATCTATGAGCATGCATATAATTTTACCGATTTAATGTTATAGGTCTAAAAAGGATAGAATCTTGATAATTGGTAAAGAGTAGACAAAAAAAATCTATCGTATATACTTTTACCAAGTTAGGGAATGCTTGGTTGATTAAGTGCTGAATCATTAAAATGTCTGAATGGTTAAGTGCTGAATCATTAAGTTAGACCTCTTAATGGTTAGTTTTCTCGTCCCACATTGGTAGGAGAGCCTCATTAAGGTTCAGCATAGTTTAGTGTTTTATGGTTCAGTGCTTAATGGTTCAACAACATCCCAAGTCTTAATGGTTCAGCGTTAACCATTCCATTCAGAAGCTGAAACATACGTGCTGAATGTTGAATCATTCAGCGCTGAACGATTCAAACAACCTCTTAGTGATTTGGACGGATCTAGCAACTTTTAGGAAACCTCAATGGTTCTGGTGAGAAAAAAAAACTTTTTTTGGATGGATCTAGCAAAAGTGGGAAAACCTGGAGGACGATTTTGACTATTTACTCTATATTTAGGGAATACTTATTTGAGGGGCGGCTCCATGTTATGTTGTTAAAATGACTTCTAGAGTTAAAAAAAAACGTTCTTAAAAAAAGTAAAAATTAGTGTTACATTGATTTGACGCACAAGTTAATGACAGTGTGACTTAACATCTATGGCACGACAAAACTTATAAAATTGTAATTATTTTTACGCAAAGATTTATAATTGAAGGTGAAGTCTAATTTGTAAAATCGTAACAATGGGAAGTCCCCTAACAAAATGTTCTTTACTTATTTCTTTCGCCCTTAAGAAGTGAATGTATTACCCATGAAAAGATGATTGATAAAGTCAATCTATTTGATTGTGTTTATTTATTAAATACACTCGTTTTGTACTTACTAACAAATTCATGTGTTACCAATGAAAAAAATGACCCATAACGATTACTAAAATATATAACAAAGTTTACTTAAACCTATCACTACACATTTAGGTATTACCAACGTTAACAGTCATAACATTTAATGCAGGCATTTTTTTTAACGGGCAACAAATCAATCCCGATCACTTACGAAGTACTCACTGGATAAATGAGTACTCCGAGACTAACCCGGGTCCACCAATAATTTCACACCAGTTCTTAGGGAAAAACCCCCGTCCGAAGGCCCACTGCGATAAAACCTGGCCCACCAGCAGCATTTTGGTGCCGGTAAGACTCGAACTCCCCACCTCCCATAAGGAAAGCAAGAAGGGTGCCACTCCACCATATGGGGATTGGCAATGCAGCCATGTATATCTTTTAGTTCTAAAGCGTTGCCAAAGGTAAGAAATACGAATGTTCTTAGTAATGAAAGTAATCAATGGACAAAAGGTGTTAGTGGCATGGGCTTTGGCCTTGTAGGCTTGTGTTTATTCTTATTTTGGGGTGTTAAACAGGTTGTGTTAGTGGGTTGATTGGTCCAATCTGATCAAGCCCGAATTTTTTACACGAACTTGAACACGACCCGATGCCAAAAGTTGTGCCAGACAAATGACCCTGAATAAAACCTTTTTGACCCGAATTTTCTTTTTTTGTTTTTTTGTAGTATTTTTTCACATATAATATTACTTTAACTTAATATTTAACAACAAAATTACAAATTAATACCAACAAAAAAGATACAATATAATTTGAATATTTCAAATTTTAATGTTTCAAAAAAAAAAAAAATTGAATATGTTAAACGGTTCAACTAGCCAACTTGTTTAGGTTGAACCGAACCGACCCGTTTACCCAAATGGGTTTGCGGGTTCAACCTTAAACTGACCCGAACCAACTTAGGCTTAACCCATACACCTAAATTTCGTATTCGGTTTGTATCGTATATTTAGGTCCTGTCAAAAATTCACACGCTGTTCTTCCTAATGAAAGTAATCAATGGACAAAAGGCATTAGTGGCTTGCGCCTTTTAGGCTTGTAACGTCTGTCTGCTTTCTTGTTGGGACTGAGGTCTGCTAGATTTGAATCCAGTAAATTATACTACTTAATAGAATATCTTTTCCTTATTTTCAGAATTTTATGTTTATATATTAAGTAATATGTAACTAAAAAAAATTAAGAATTCAATGAAAATGAAGGTGGCATGTTTGTGTTTGTTTTTAACTTTAACGAAACAAACGATCAAACATGTAAGCAAAAGAATCGGGTTTTCTTGTTTGTGTTTGTTAAAAAAATAAACATGATTGTTATACCATCAGCGAATGTCTCATGAATATAAGTGAACCCAAACGTACTTTAATAAACATAAACGGACGTATCTCGACAAATTAATGATTAGTATAAATGTGTTGGCTAAAACTTGTTTATGGTCCACTTGTTTTACTCCTAGTAGGCCTGTGGATCTTAATAATAACCTGGGCTTTAATGTTGGATGTTCGGATACCTTTAAAAGCAGGAAACGCTCCAGGGTGTCTTTCCATAGCTCCCCAGAAGACACTGGTCTTAAATCCCAATTTTGTGAACAGTCGTTGCAGGAAACTTTGCCCCCGGTTCCTGATTTGAATGAGACGGAGGGACCTATGTTGATGGAAGAGTGCTCTCCTACTAGACCGCTTGAAGCTTCTGGCCTAGAGACTCTCCCTCCGGAGTCAGGTGCGGTTTCGCATGATGTTGGTTCAGAGGCTCAGCCTATCCCTAATTCGGAGGTGTTTGATGAGGCCATCGGGATTAATGGTGAAGTGGAGGCTACGGTTCAGGTAAGTAATTTGGTTGGGATAAATCTTAAAAATTTAGAAGGTATGGTTGCTGGGGAGATAATTACGGAAGTCGGTACATCGGTTGTCCAATGAATTTACTTTCGCTGAATGTTCGTGGGATTAGGAGTAGTGGTAAAGTAGGCTGGATAAAAGGGTTAAAATCGGCGTATGGGGTCGACTTTCTGGCGATCCAGGAATCGAAGATTTCGGACCCATCGGGTCGGATTTTGGCTCAATGTTGGGGTAACTCTGCATTTTCTTTTGATTGTGTAAATTCGGAAGGTAGCGCAGGGGGTCTCATAAGCTGGTGGGATCCTTCTGCTTTTCGGGTTACAAGTGTAATTAGATCGCGTCATGTGTTGGTTGTCTCCGGGGACTTGTTACATACGGGTATTCATGTAAATGTTGCAAATGTTCACGCTCCAAACGATGTACAGGATAGACGGGTTTTCTGGAATGAGCTTCTGTTTTACAGGCGGTCGCTTCGTGGTTTGTGGATTTTTGTGGGCGACTTCAATGAGGTTAGATCTAGTGATGAAAGGATAAATTCGGAGTTCTTTCCACAAAATGCCCTGTTTTTTAATTCTTTCATTGCGGATGCGGAATTGTTTGAGTACAATATGTGTGGTCATAGATTTACTTATATGTCGAGCAATGGGGAAAAATTGAGTAAACTGGATAGAAGCTTGGTTTGTAAGGAGTTTTTGAATAAGTGGCCTAATGCGGTGTTGACGGCGCTCTCCCGACATCTCTCTGACCATTGCCCGATTTTACTTTCTTTAAAGAATTCGGATTATGGGCATATCCCTTTCCGGTTCTTTAATTCATGGTTACAATTACCGGGCTTCGTGGAGTTTGTGAATACTACAGTGAATAATTTGAATTCCATGGTCCAGCAGATATAGCTTTGGCAGTGAAACTTAAGTGGCTTAAAGGTAGAATTCGCCTTTGGGTTAACGCTGATCGGATTCGCAGAGAGGAGGAATTTCTCAGGTGCAAGGAAGTTGTGGCGCATTTAGAACGAGTTGCGGAGAATAGAGTTTTGACAGATGTTGAACTGGAAGTTAGAGTGGAGGCCAAGAAAAAGGTGGTCCAAGAGGAGAGGCTGAAGTCTTTGGATGCTCACCAAAAGTCTCGGTCTAAATGGGCTTTAGAGGGCGACGAGAACTCCAAATACTTCCACGGTATCATTAGGATGAACACGGCTTCTAACCGTATCCATGGTGTTCGGTGTGGGGATGTGTGGTTTGATGATCCGATCGTTGTCAAAGATAAAGTGGCGGAATTTTTTTCTAATAAGTTTAGTGTGGTTGCAGGGACAAAGCCGGAGTTCACGTGCCCGGGTATAAACCGTCTTACAGGTGATGAAATTGAGTCTTTAGAAGCCCCGTTTACAATGGAGGAAGTTACGCGCGCGGTTTTTGATTGTGAAGGTGGGAAGGCTCCGGGACCCGACGGGTTTAACTTTACCTTTATTCGTAAATTCTGGCCTGTTTTGAAAGCTGATTTTTTGAACATGTTCCTGGAGTTCTATGAAAATGGGGGTGTTCGTGATGGGTGCTTCTCGGCCTTTATAGCGCTAATTCCTAAAGGACGGGATCAGGCTACGCTTGCGGATTATCGTCCTATCAGTTTGGTGGGGATTTTGAACAAAGTTTTATCCAAAGTGTTGGTGCTGAGGTTAAAGCTTGTGATGAATCGCCTAATTTCGGAGGAGCAGACGGCATTCATTAGTGAGCGTAATATTTTGGACGGGCCTTTGATCCTAAATGAGACGATGTCCTGGTTGAAGAAAACAAAACAAAAAGGCTTGTTTCTCAAGGTAGACATAGAAAAAGCGTATGATTGGGTGAGATGGGATTATTTAGAAGACGTGTTGCTTCAAATGAATTTTTCGGATAAGTGGCGTGGCTGGATTATGTCACTTGTTCGGAGTTCTCGTGCCTCTGTGCTGGTTAATGGGTCACCTACGGTTGAATTTTCGTGCCAGCGGGGTCTTCGCCAAGGCGACCCTTTGTCTCCGTATTTGTTTATCATTGCTATGGAGCCCTTACCCGGATTATGAGACGGGCTTGTCACCTAGGGGATTTCCATGGCATCCGAGTGGGGTATAATGGTCCTTTGATCTCGCATTTCATTTATGCTGATGACGTGGTGTTTTGCGGGGAATGGTCGATTGCGAATGCTAAGAATCTGAGACGGTTGCTTCGGGCTTTCTATTTGTTATCAGGCTTGCGGATTAGTTCTAAGAAGAGCCGTGTGTATGGGATAGGGGTGGAGGATGCTGATGTTGAAAACTTGGCCTCGGCGATACACTGCTCACATGGAAGGCTCCCTTTTGTTCACCTTGGCGTTCCGATAGCTACGAATATGACGCTGGTTAAGAGTTGGGCTCCGGTTATAGAGAAAGTCAAGACCCGGTTGTCCTCTTGGAAAGCGAAATGCCTCTCCTATGGTGGCCGAATCACGTTGCTAAAGTCAGTTCTGAGTTCGCTTCCATTGTATTATTTCTCGTTGTTTCGAGCTCCTATACAAGTAATTGATTCTCTGGAGCGCATCCGCCGGAAGTTCTTTTGGGGTGGCACGGAAGATGTGGATAAATTAAGCTGGTTAGCTTGGGACAAAGTGGTGAAACCGGTCAAGTATGGTGGTGTGGGGTTGGGCGCCCTAAGAGATGCGAATTTGAGCCTTTTATCCAAATGGTGGTGGAGGTTTAAGTCAAACCAAAACGACCTTTGGCGTAAAGTGGTTTGGGCGGTTCACGGGGGTGGTAGGGGCTGGAATATAATCCCGGTGAAGCTATCCATGCCGGGGGTGTGGAAACAAATTGCAAACGTTCCAAATGTTTTAAGGAATTACAATATTGATCCGCAGCGGTTGATGAAAGCGACCCTTAGAGGTGGTTCGGGCATATGTTTCTGGCTGGACTGGTGGGTTGGCGACAACTCTTTGCAACACCTATTCCCTTTATTGTTTGAGCTAGAGCGCAAGAAAACGTGTCTTGTGTCGGATCGATTGCGGCTTACAGGTCCGTCCACCCAGGTTACTTGGGACTGGAGGCGCTTGGCGCTGACAGCAGCTGAGCAGGTGCAGCTGAATGATCTGCTGATGCTGCTCTCGGGTATGTCTTTGGGGGTTGGGCCGGATGTTTGGGCTGCAAGACTAGATGGGTCGGATAGTTTTTCAGTTAAATGGATAAAAAGAAGGATTATTGAGGCAACGCTTACTATTCCGGATGTGGTTTTCGAATGGTGTAACTGGGTGCCTAAGAAAGTAGCTATAGTGGCTTGGCGCGCGTTGGTAGATCGGCTCCCGACTGCTGAAGCTCTGGCCAGAAGGAATATTTTTGTTGACTCCCCTACTTGTCCAATGTGTAACGAAGTTGTGGAATCGGCTCAACACCTATTTACGGGCTGCTCCTTTTCGATGATGATCTGGCCGACCGTGTTTTCCTGGTGCAGGGTCCCGAATACGTTTGCTTTCCATGTCCGTGATCTGCTTTCTTATCATAAAACGGCCAAAGATAATGCACGGGCGAAAAAGGCGTTTTATGGTATTGTCCTTACTACGTTTTGGAGTCTTTGGAAAGCGCGGAATGATCGTGTTCACAATAATACGCCGGCTGTGGTGGGGAAGGTTCTTGACGAGATAAAGGTTATGAGTTTCTTATGGGTCACTACTCGCGGTAAGATGGCGGATATGACATGGGACTCTTGGGGTAGTTTTGATATTAGTAAGATGGGGTAGTGTTCGGATTCTTGTTTTTGTACTCGGTTTTTGTTTCGGACTCTTGTTGCTAGCGTCTTGTTAGCTTGTTTATCAATAAAGTTTTGTTGGCCGTTCAAAAAAAAAACTTGTTTTTTTTTAAGGAAAATTTCATTAACACAACTCGCAAGGTCTTCAAAGCAAGGACTTACGAGAAAACAGACGAAAATACATCAAACCAAAGGGAAAATACACCAAGTTTTCTAATCGATATCTTTCCATCTAGTCCTATTACGAATCCAAAAATAAGCCGTCGATTTAATGTTCTCCACAATCTGAATAGGACTTCGCCTCTTGTTGTTAAAAACACGATCATTGTGTTCATTCCACAACACCCACATGGTAGTCTAGACAATACCTCTTAAGGTGTACCTTTTATCTTTAGACAATGAATGAGACTCCGGCATTCGAAGAAGGTACGGAATATTAAAAATAAAAGTATGATTTAATCGGCACCAATCTTCAATTCGAAACCATACTTCATGAGAAAAAACACAACCGGTGAAGAGATGCAAAGCTGTCTCCAATTCATCTTGACAAAAACTACAAACGGTTTGTTGAATGTTCACTCCACGTTTAAGAAGCTCTGAAATAGTAGGAATCTGATTAAGCGCGACCCTCCAAACCAAAATTTTACATTTAAGAGGCGGCCACCCCTTCCACTTTACCATCGAAATATTAGCACCCGGGGAGTTGTTGGACATTAGTCTTTTAGCCGAAGAGACAATAAACATACCATCCTTCTCCTCTTTCCATTTCCAACTATCTTCGCCACCACGCCACACTAGCTCATGAATATCACCAAGTAGTTGAAACAATTCCGAAACCTCTTCATTTGAAGAAGGCGTAGATCTCCAATCCCATAACATGGTTTTGATGTTGTCAACACAATGAATCCGGCTCGAAACCTTAATCCATTTATCTTTTTCAAGCCTAAAAAGATTAGGGTATGATGTATTGTAAAATACATCCATTTCCTGTGTATAGTTCGTATAGTTTTCGAGTCGTTTAGATATTACTTTTATTAGTTTTAGGCTTGTACTGGTCTATTTTATTTATTATAGGTTTTTATAGATTTTTATTAGTTTTGGGTGTTTTTAGTATTTATCTATTTTATTTTATATTTTGGTAGGTGTCCGAGACGTTGGAACGTAAACGAGCAAAATTGGTCAAGTCAAGAACACCTGAGTCTAGAGCATGGAGTTATATAGTACTATATATAATAATAATAATAATAATAATAATATGTTGTGTTATAATAATAATAAAAGAAAAAAAATAAAACATAAACGGTGACTTTGATGACAATTGATGTCAAGTTTCTCGGCCCGCGGCCCAAAGGAATCCGATGATTGTGAGGGCTCCATCAAGATTTGATATATATTATTTTCGTAGAGATATAATTAAGGAGGACAATTATATTTCGAAGGTGTGCCGCAAACAGGATTCTTTCGACGCGAGGGATTCCATAACAGCAGCGGCACAATATTCTAAGGCTGCAGAAGAGATTCGAGGACAGCAACAATATATTATTAGGAAGATCATCGGCCAGCAGCAGCAAAAGGGAAGGAGGTCAAGGCTTGAAGCCTCGGTGTGAGCACGGGTCGGTTCTAATTCAATTATTTAATTTTTATCTATTCAAACCCGTTGTGAACACCATGAATATTATTTGTTTCTCTTGTTTTGATTTTATCATGACTTTTATTGGCTAGACTTTTAGAACTACCTAGGCGAAGATGATTACGCTTGTTTGATTTATTTTCTTTTGGTTTTGGAACTTTTGGTTGTGGATGAATTTTAAAGTAAAGAACTCTTTATTTTCTGGTTAGATGTGTATGCGTATTTAGTTTTGTTTAATTAATTCTTATAAACTCCACTTGCGTTTTTGTGAATGTTTTCATGTATGAATGCGAGTTAGGTTGCAGACTGGGTGTTAGCAGCTAGTTTATGGTTAATTTCTGCAGGTTATCCATAGGAGTTGTAATTGTTAGTTAGATAATTCTAAGTGTTCTACCAATTCTCAATAGCTGTAAGGTGCGAGATTGTTGGTCTGTCTAGGGTGTTAAATTGCTAGATCTAGAGGCTTTGTGAGAAGATCTTCCTAGTTTCCCTAGCATTCCTTGTAGGCCAAGTCTTATCAGAAATATTGTAGTTACCCCTTGCACTTTCGGGTGTATTGTGACTTTCGCGCTGTGAGGTAGACTGTCTAGCGGGTACTTTAAGATTCGAGTAGGTAAGCCTGTGAGGGTAACCTCTCAACCGGTGGTTTCACAACTTTTAGGAATTCTACGGGTTATATCTTGAGAAGGGTTAGGGTTCCCGTAGTTGACTTTAAGTTTAGTATTTTAAGATCCCGGTTCCACACCAGTTCCATAGTCATTAGAGACTTATCATTCATGTGTAGGATTCTAGCCTAGGTAGTGCCTTCCAATCACCTGATCCGAAGCTCAGTTCCAATTTGTGTCTTTAGTTATTTTAGTTTTATTTTATTTATTTGCATTAGATTTGTTAGAACCCCCCCCTTTAAGCAACAAAACATTGTTAAGTCAGTATTTAGAATAAGTAATCGAGTCTAGTTTACGTTTTCTAGTAGAGTCTCGTGGGTTCGATACTCGGACTTACTTTAGCTGTACTGCACTGACCGGTACACTTGCCGGTTGTGTGGTTTAGGTTTAGAGAGTCTTAGGTTATAAATTTAAAACTTAGAGTGTCTAGTTTAGGTTAATTTAATTAGTTTTTACTAAACCACTTTTAGCACATCAAGTTTTTGGCGCCGTTGCCGGGGACTCTAGGCGATTGCGTTTATTAGCTTCGATTACACTTATCTGCTATATCCGTGCTACTTGTGTTTTGTGTTGAGTCTGTCTTTTTGTATAGTGAGTCGTAGGAGTCTAATTTTTTATGTCTTTTATTTCTTTTGAGTCTGTAAATATGTGTGAGATTTGTGGAGGACTCCATTTTACCATTTTATGTCCACAATATGAGGGTCCTCTGCACATTATTGTGCTAATTCCTTTGTGCAGCCGCATCCATATTATTCACAGGGTTGTCCTACATATTATTATGATGACTCCTATCAGCAGCCACATTTTAATCAGTATCCTTATCAGTTTTCTGGAAGAAATTCTTGTGAGAATAGTGGTAATGATTGGAGTAAAATAGAGAGTATGTTGACATTACTAGTTGCTAAGGATGCCAATACCCAGAACATGTTAGCAGAGCAGGACACCCTCCTAAAGGAGCATGACATCCTTCTAAAAAACCGACAGGCTGCTCTTTTAGATCTTCAACGAACAGTAGAAGACATTGCTAGAAGGTTAAAGGAAGAAGAAGAAGAAAAAGAAAAGGTTCAGCAAGAGCAGCAACCGAAAGTTGGTTATACATATGATGAGGAGGGCAACTACCTCGGTTACATGAATGCTCTGGGGGAGTTGTTCCCAACGTTTCCAGAAGAAGGTAAAGAGCCGATAATGGAATACGAAGATGAGTCAGATGAAGAGATCATCCCAGTCACGGAGACGAAAATGGACGTTGAAGTCCCACCTCCGGTGCCACAGGTTACTATATATGATTTTGGGAGTGACTCTGATGAAGAGGACAATGAAGAAGAATGGGCGGCGTATCAGAGGTCATTTGTGAAGAAAGAAGTGATTGAAGAAGAAGTGGAATTGAGAGATTCCATTGATATGATGTTTGGTGCAGAGGAAGACAATGAGATGGGTGAGAAGTCGTTGTCTGAAGAGGATGAGTTTTTAGATCTGGAGTTAGAGAGTTTGCCTGTTTATGAAGAAGTAGGGGAGTCTGATCCCGATGGAGATATGGCATACCTGGATGCCCTACTCGAAGGTGAACCGATAGACATGACTGAACCTGCACCAGAAGAAAGAAATAAGTGTGGAGATCATCCCATGGAAATGGTGGTAGAAGAAGCGCACCATAGCTGGCCCGTGGTAATAGATGGAACTTCAAAATCAACAACACCACGGAGAGGGCAAGGAAGAGAAAAAGAAAGGATCGGAATCGGAAGAGGATCAACGGCTGGCACGAGTTGGAGAAGAAGAAGCCAGTGAAAGTCAAGCACGATCAGTCTTCTTGCTACATGCCACGCATCCGGTTCAATCCAGGTAAGTTTAAATTTTGGTGGTCTGACCCGTTAAGAATGCTTAGATTATTTTTCAGTTCCACTAATAAATCTTCAATTGTTAATGAGGACCGGGTGGAATTAAACGGGTTGGATCGAGTCCAGATAAAAGAGAAGCCCCCTGATAAAGTTTAAGTGTGGGGAGGCTCTGTAGAGTTGTAAATTTTTATTTATTCTTATTTACTTTTTTTTTCTAGCTTTTCATTTTTTTTGTGGTCCGTCCTTCGGTAGTGGTTCATAGGTTTTTATCTTTCTATTTTATTTTTGTTCTTGTGTCTTTGAGTTTGTTTGTAGGTTTGCGTGTTTGCTTGGGTAGAGGAAATTTCACTATGAGCGGATCCCATGTGTTATCTTTATATATATATATATATATATTTTATGAGTGGGAGTTTTGGTAACGGTTTGGGTAATAAAAAAAAAGAATTTAAAAAAAAAATTTTCATTAACTTTCTCTGAAAAAAGACTTTTCACGTAACGTGAGGAGTTTGGGCTGACCTGTTCGCCTCATGCGACCAGCTATTACCCCGGAAAGTTATATATATATTTTTCGCTTGCAACGCGTGTTGTGATCACCAGTGTCCTTCACGTTGAGCGAGAACCAGATTTTTTTTCCTACCCATTTGGTTCTACCATCATTCACCGCCATTTTGCCAAACAGGTACGTCTTCTTGTTTGTAGTTATATTATGAGTCTAAGTTAATAGTTTGAGTCTTTTTATTTTTGTGTGGTTAGGTATTAGGCTCGGGTTTTGTTTGTTTCGTTTTGCGCAGGTTTGGATTGCACTGCCCGTACACAATCTCCATTCGGGCGATTCCAGAGCTGTTCATTATGACGAAGCTACCCGAGAGTATACCTTGTGTCAGAGCCGATCGCGAATGAAATGCTATACGATCGAGCTGGATTGGACTAGAGTTTTAGAGCTTACAAAGAAAAATTAACGAGCTAAGTCCTTTCCAATTTGCCCATGTTTTTTTTTATATTTTTATTTTTGTATTCGGAATTTATTTTATTTGTTTTGAGTCGTTTTCTATTCCTACATTGAGGGCAATGTAGAGTTTAAGTGTGGGGATGGGAAACTGTTGTTTAGTTTGTATATAGTTTGTTTTGAGTCCAAAATTAAAATAAATAAATAATAATAATAATAAAAAAATTGTCCCTGATTTTGAAGTTTGCATTATATAAAATATGGAAGATGATAGGTAAAGTTAGGTGTCTGGTTTTCAAATAGTATGTATAATAAGAGATTAAAATTGATTGAAAACGTGTCTGATTTGGGATATGTGGGTAGGCTCGGCCGGTAGAAAGGTTTCCTTTGAAAAGTAATAGATTAACTATGTTAGGCTATTTTGTGGGTTCTCATCTAGGAGAAACGGGGAGACCGAAACCGCCAAAAATAGTATAAGAAGCACCGTTATAAGTAGAAAACCGTTAGAATTTCTAATCACTTAAAAAAAATTGAAATCAAAGCAAAATGCTGAAGCTTAAGGTGCCTGGTCACTGGATAGCGACTTGGATTGGCCACACCCTCTGAGTTAAGTATGCTGAGATGAAAAAAAAAAATGCTGACGCTTATGGTGCCTGGCCACTGGGATAGCGACTTGGATTGGTCACACCCTCTGAGTTAAGTATGCCGAAAAAAGAACAAAAAAAGAAAAAAAAAGTGATTTTAAATTCTCTTGGTTTTCTACATAAGACGGTTGGGAAATGGTCAATTGGTCGTTCCTTTAGCTTCATGAGCTTGAGGCGGGATTAGGAGGAACTGTGGCTTCCTTAGAGTGAGACCCTAGATAGACTAATCAACATGAACTTAATATAAATAAAAAGGGGCTTGGAAACCGGTTTGGGTTTAAGAGGATCAGTATACCTGCAATCGCAATCAACACGTTAGTAGATTATAATTAAGTAACCTATGTTTTGAAACCGGATGTAAGCCTGACTGTGATTCCATAGCATAATTCTTTTTCAGGGACGAAAAAGAGATAAGTGTGGGGATATTTGATGTATTGTAAAATACATCCATTTCCTGTGTATAGTTCGTATAGTTTTCGAGTCGTTTAGATATTACTTTTATTAGTTTTAGGCTTGTACTGGTCTATTTTATTTATTATAGGTTTTTATAGATTTTTATTAGTTTTGGGTGTTTTTAGTATTTATCTATTTTATTTTATATTTTGGTAGGTGTCCGAGACGTTGGAACGTAAACGAGCAAAATTGGTCAAGTCAAGAACACCTGAGTCTAGAGCATGGAGTTATATAGTACTATATATAATAATAATAATAATAATAATAATATGTTGTGTTATAATAATAATAAAAGAAAAAAAATAAAACATAAACGGTGACTTTGATGACAATTGATGTCAAGTTTCTCGGCCCGCGGCCCAAAGGAATCCGATGATTGTGAGGGCTCCATCAAGATTTGATATATATTATTTTCGTAGAGATATAATTAAGGAGGACAATTATATTTCGAAGGTGTGCCGCAAACAGGATTCTTTCGACGCGAGGGATTCCATAACAGCAGCGGCACAATATTCTAAGGCTGCAGAAGAGATTCGAGGACAGCAACAATATATTATTAGGAAGATCATCGGCCAGCAGCAGCAAAAGGGAAGGAGGTCAAGGCTTGAAGCCTCGGTGTGAGCACGGGTCGGTTCTAATTCAATTATTTAATTTTTATCTATTCAAACCCGTTGTGAACACCATGAATATTATTTGTTTCTCTTGTTTTGATTTTATCATGACTTTTATTGGCTAGACTTTTAGAACTACCTAGGCGAAGATGATTACGCTTGTTTGATTTATTTTCTTTTGGTTTTGGAACTTTTGGTTGTGGATGAATTTTAAAGTAAAGAACTCTTTATTTTCTGGTTAGATGTGTATGCGTATTTAGTTTTGTTTAATTAATTCTTATAAACTCCACTTGCGTTTTTGTGAATGTTTTCATGTATGAATGCGAGTTAGGTTGCAGACTGGGTGTTAGCAGCTAGTTTATGGTTAATTCTGCAGGTTATCCATAGGAGTTGTAATTGTTAGTTAGATAATTCTAAGTGTTCTACCAATTCTCAATAGCTGTAAGGTGCGAGATTGTTGGTCTGTCTAGGGTGTTAAATTGCTAGATCTAGAGGCTTTGTGAGAAGATCTTCCTAGTTTCCCTAGCATTCCTTGTAGGCCAAGTCTTATCAGAAATATTGTAGTTACCCCTTGCACTTTCGGGTGTATTGTGACTTTCGCGCTGTGAGGTAGACTGTCTAGCGGGTACTTTAAGATTCGAGTAGGTAAGCCTGTGAGGGTAACCTCTCAACCGGTGGTTTCACAACTTTTAGGAATTCTACGGGTTATATCTTGAGAAGGGTTAGGGTTCCCGTAGTTGACTTTAAGTTTAGTATTTTAAGATCCCGGTTCCACACCAGTTCCATAGTCATTAGAGACTTATCATTCATGTGTAGGATTCTAGCCTAGGTAGTGCCTTCCAATCACCTGATCCGAAGCTCAGTTCCAATTTGTGTCTTTAGTTATTTTAGTTTTATTTTATTTATTTGCATTAGATTTGTTAGAACCCCCCCCTTTAAGCAACAAAACATTGTTAAGTCAGTATTTAGAATAAGTAATCGAGTCTAGTTTACGTTTTCTAGTAGAGTCTCGTGGGTTCGATACTCGGACTTACTTTAGCTGTACTGCACTGACCGGTACACTTGCCGGTTGTGTGGTTTAGGTTTAGAGAGTCTTAGGTTATAAATTTAAAACTTAGAGTGTCTAGTTTAGGTTAATTTAATTAGTTTTTACTAAACCACTTTTAGCACATCAGGGTATATAATACGAAGAGGAGCGTCACGTAACCAAATGTCCCCCCAAAAGTATATTGAATGCCCATCACCAAGATTTCCAACAAAAAATGAGTTAAGCGACATACCATTAGAAACTTTAGTATCTCCGACTTTAACTATATATTTCACCCACTCGAAGCCGCGTTACAAGGCAACATAGCCCAAGGTCTACTCGAGCCATGACACCCTACAATAACCTTCTTCCACAAACAACTACCTTCGTTTTTAAATCTCCATGTCCATTTTAACAATAAAGCATCGTTCACCTCTTGTAATTAGAGATTCCCAATCCGCCTTTCTTCTTTGGAGACGTAACAATATCCCAAGCAACCCAAGAAATTTTCTTCTCAACATTAGAATCGGCCCAAAGAAAACGTCTCATAATCATCTCAATAGAGTCTATTACGGCTTTAGGGGCTTTGTACAAAGATAGGTAATACACTTGTAAACTTTCTAGAACCGACTTGATAAGTATTAAACGGCTGCCTATCGACAAATGCTTTGCTTTCCAAGAGACCAAACGCCCTTTTATGACATCAACAACCGGGTCCCAATCACTTATTCACGTCATCTTAGCCCCAACTTGGATCCCTAAGTAAGTGAATGGAAAACCTCCACGCTTACAACCTAAGAATTCCATCATGTTATCCACCTCGAAATCTTCCGTACAAACACCATAAATATTAGACTTATGGAGATTTATCCGGAGACCCGAGCATAAATAAAAAATGTGAAGAACCCTGGCAATGCTCTTGATATTATCACAAGTCCACTCCTCCATAACGAGAGCGTCGTCCGCATAAAAAAGGTGGTTTAAATCCGATTCGTCATCAGAAAAGTTAATTCCTTTAAAGACGCCCAATATCCTTAGCTTTGTTTAGGATCCATGAAAGAGCTTCCATTACAATCAAGAAGAGAAAAGGCGACAGTGGATCACCTTGACGAAGACCCTTCTCACACCGAAAATCAAAAGTTGGAGAACCATTAACAAAAACCGCGGCTCTAGAGGAGAGACAAATACCTTTAACCCAATCACACCATCTCTGGGGAAAACCCATTTGAGACATAATAGAGATAAAAAAATTCCAGTTGACATTGTCGTAGGCCTTTTCAAAATCAATTTTTAACATAAACGATTTTCTTTTATTTTTCTTCAACCAAGCCAGAATCTCATTGACCACAAGAGGGCCATCAAGAATAAAACGGTCAGTCAGGAACGCCGATTGAGCTTTTGAAATAACCTGCCCCATTACCCTTTTGATGCGATTAGCAAGTATTTTGGAAATAACTTTACTAATCATCCCTATAAGAGTAATTAGCCTATAATCTTTAAGTCCCAAAGGAGTTTTAACCTTTGGAATCAAAGTAATAAAATAAGACCCACACCCTGAATTAATAGTACCTGAGGCATGAAATTCCGTTATAATTTTGTAAAAATCCTCCTCGAACAAATTCCAAAATCGCTTGACAAACCGAAAGTTAAAACCATCGGGACCTGGCGCCTTGTTAGAGCCACACTCAAAAACCGCATCTTTAATTTCTTGTTTTGAGAACATATCAACCAGAAAATTACGTCCCTGATCATCAATAGTCTTCATGCCCGTACAAATCAAAGCCGGCCGAACTGGAAACATCTCCTTAAAATGATTTCTAAAAAATGCGCAAAACCTCTATCTTTACAAGATTCGGTTTTGTAACCCATTCGACATTAATCATTATGCCCGGAATAGAGTTACGCGCCTTTCTACCATTGACAACACAATGGAAAAAACTAAAATTTTCATCGCCCAAAGAAGCCCATTTGACACGCGACTTTTTCCTAAGTTCACGCGCCTTATGAATCTCAATATTCTTAATCGCTACGTTACATTCCGACCAAATCCACAAATCTGTTTCATCCAAATCTTTAAGCACCATTTGTATCTCAATCTCCTCTTTTTCAAACCGTAATCGAGTCTCCTCACAATGTTCCATGATACTATAGTTATGATACCAAGCTCTCAGGCAACCACGCAAGCTACCCAATTTCTTCAAAAGATTAGAGTCAGTCGGCCCTTGATTGTGCCACCTTTCGAACACCGAATTTACCACATCTATACAGCCGGGACGATCAAGCCATGAATCAAACATCCTAAAAGGTTTAGGCCCCAAAGTTTGAGTCTATGACCGAAAAAAGAATAGGAGAATGATCCGAAAAATTCCTGTCCAAAGTCCGAAACACACGCATTTGGCCACTTCTTAAAAACATTTTCGCAAACCAAAAATCTATCAATTCTACTCCACGTACACACGCCTCTTCTCTTTGACATATAGGTGTACCTCAACCCTTTCTGATTATATTCACGTAAACCCGAATTATCTATAAATTCATTGAAGTCTCGGGCACAAACTGGATCAAACTTAGAATTTTTTCTATCATCTCGATCACGCACCGCATTAAAATCACCAAATATTATCCACCAACCTTGGTTCGAACGAATAAGGTTATCAATTCTAGACCACAAATGTCTTTTCTCAACATTAGTATGAGGAGCATACACATTCAACACATTAACGCGCACAGATCCAGCCAAGAACATACCCCCACATGAAGGTAATTACAATCTTTAGTCACCAAATCTTTCACAAACACTTTAGGATCCCAAATACTCACTATAGACCTCCCGAGTTACTATTCGCATTCACAACTCAAAATCAAAACCCTTACCTCCCCAATACTAGAAACCAAAGCCGATTGAACAACGCTTACCATAGACTCTTGCATACCAATAAAAGAAATACCAAAATCATTTTTAAGCTTCTTAATCCATCCCGATTTACCACAAACCCCCTACCCCTCGAATATTAATTGAGAGATAATTCATTTTTTAACTCCTTGTAACCCTTCAAGAACGATTGAATTCTGGATCAAAACATGCGACTCGGATAAAATTGGCACCCAACTTTTCCCCAAATGCAATGGTGGCTTCTTACTTTTCCCCAACTCATTATGAAAAAATGTTACATGACATGAACTCTGTTCGATCACATCCACACGGATTGGAATTCAGGTCCAAATCACGTGTATCAACATGGCCCAAGTTATCTAAATCATGTGTTTCAGCATGGTCCAAATGAACTTCATCAGTTTTGTACTCGTCCAATCCTAGGAGTGGGTCCAGGCCAAATAAATCTTCATCACCTTTGGGCTTTTTCCCCACTCTAGTCTTTTCCAGACTACTAGAGTAGGCTGGGTTAGATCGGCCCAAAGAGTCCAAACCTTTTTTCTTTCTTTTGTTAATAACATGACCAGTACTTTCCAAGTCAACCTCAGAATTCAAACCATTAT
>JAUTDX010002695.1:0-55149 GCA_030844895.1 Ambrosia x helenae | reverse complement strand
TTAATCTTTATTTTATTGCACTTTAGTTTTTAGTAAAACCCCTCTAAATAATAAATAGTTTTATTTCAGTTTTAGATAAGTTTTCGAGTCTAGTTACGTTTTCCATTAGAGTCTCGTGGGTTCGATATCCGGACTTACTTTAGCTTTACTAGAGTCGATAGGTTCACTTGCCTGTCAGTAGTTTAGTTTTAGAGAGTCTAGAGTATTACTAGGTGTCTAGTTTTGTAACATTATGAATTTTTTTTCCAAATATTTGAAATTTTGTATTTTAAAACATGTTAAAGTCTATATATATTTATCTTAGATACAAAAAAAAAAAAAAAAAATTCAAATAAAAACTATTTTAGATAATCATTCACTTTTCCTTGTAATAGTAATAATAATAATAATAATCAAATGATTTTCCTAAACGCTTTTAACTGTTGTACAATTGTTGCGTACCTTTTATTAGCTTAAAAAAATTATGGAGCCTACAAAGTGGCCTTGGGCCGTTCGTTTTGGAAGGTGGTTAAGCCACTTATTTTCTCATAAGTGCATAGCTTTATTAGTGGAGTAGATTGAGGGTCAATTGTATATGTATGTTTCATTCTAGCTAGTTGTTCATATCACTAATTGAAACACTTGCCATAATATAATTTCTTTCTTGATAATTTCATCAAGAACCGCCCAAAGCCATGCACATCACGACAAAAGCATTCCATTTTAAAAACCAATAATTTCAATCACCTCCTTCGTCTATCACCGGAAAAGATTCGGCAAATCATGTTCCATTTTAGGGGTGAGACCCCAAACCTCCTTTATGAAAACCGCAAATCCAGCTCCAATATTCAACATGTACGTTTCTTTTTTTTCCTTAAATCTGAACCCGTCCACTATATATACTACGCGCTACTCGGGTACACAGCATTGTCGCATACCACACGATAAACCTCCTTATTAAATCACTGAACCCGCCGCTATGGATTTTCCAACGAAACAAGTACCATCTCCAATCTCTTATGTCTCCATCACGCACCTCCTTCATTCGTAATCGTACTCAGCCCATACCGAAACCGCAACAACACCATCGGTCTCCGACTCACAAGTCGGCCTATACACCAACGTGAACATCTTCCGCTCTTGCGCGGGTTCATTAGACTATTAAGGTATTAACGCCACCCTTTGTTTCTGTTTTGTATGTCTAAATTGTTCGACCATTGATCTGTTCCGGCGACTACCGACCTTTTATACTAATTGCTTGATAATTTTTATTTTGAGACTAGTATGGTTCTGTTTTCGTTCATGTTTAACCTTTAAATGTTTGTACCTCAAAGACTTTGGTTAAATCTACGCTCACACCCGTTTTTGTTTTCTCAACATGGCTTACAAGTTGAAAAAGATGAGCCATGGAGTTAGTCCTTGTATATGTTTTTATTTCTAAATTAGTTTTGTCCGATAATCTCATGTCTTTAATGTATGGCTTTGAGACTTTTATCATCTTAATTAGTAATTGGCTTTGAAACAATAACTATATAAATAAATAAAAAAAATGAATGAGTTGGTATACAAGTGTACGTTGATTTTTAAAGTTCATGTAATAAATATATGTTGGAACTTAAAAGATTATGAACTGGCTGTTATTGAGTGCTAATATGCACTATGTTTTGAATGAATAATAGATACATACACATACACAATTATAAACCACTTCACTCACTACCGTAATTAGTTAAAAACGGTAAAAATCCCTGTCGCGGACAATCAACGAGTCAACGAATCCTATAAAGATATTAACATTGAGTATATTTGCATTAAGGTTGTCTTAAATTCTAAGTACGGCGTTAGAAATTCTTGTCAAGTTATTCTACACGTTTAAGGTGCAAGCATAACTAATTGATTCACACAAGTTTGTCATCTCAATCAAGGTGAGTTTACATAACCATGTTTGTGCAATCCTTTATACTTGAAACTTTATACTTAAGCAATTCTACATACATGTCTAGTTGTAAACTTTAATGCCTCATGACTTAGACAAATACTATTAGACTTAAACTTAAACTTACATAATCATTAGCTATGGCCAAGCCGGCGATATTCAATGATAGATCTATCGGATTGACAATCCCACCCAGATTCGTTGACCATCTTTTATGGGGGAGCGCGGGTGATTGTTATCGTTTCAACGTGATATTAAGGTGAACCGTGGATGACGGGATGGACCTAAACTTTGTCGGAGGTTTGATTATGTGCATACTATACTTCATGTTTAATCATGTAGACTTAAACTTACATTAGACATATGAATTGCTAAACCTTTTATACTTAAACTATTTGCTTAACATGACTTATGTATTCTCACCAACTTCTAGTTGACCCCCCCACCCCATTTTTACAACTCAACAGGAAATAATGAGGCATGAAGATTAGAGTACTAGCATGAGAAGATCTTTATTGAAGTTTATGCTTGTTTGGATTTTGATGTTCTAGACTTTTATTTAAAACTTTGTTATGTAATTCGACTTTGGATATTTTGCCTTAATTATATTTCAATTAAAATTTGTCTACCATGTGCTACTGAACAATCATTCTTACGTGACACCTCGATGTTTTCGCCATCGGTTGGGGTGTTACAAGTTTTAGGTTTAATTTAGTTATTTTTTATTAAACTACTTTTAGCACATCAAACCTCATGTATCCTATCTTAAAGTCTGGGGATGTAATGCTTATGTCACTCTAGAATCTTCGGATAAACTAGATCCAGAGGCGAAAAGTTGTTTTTCGTCGGATACGCAAAGAAGATAGGTTACTATTCTACCACCCCACTGAAAATAGGATTTTCACTAAACGCAGAGGCACTTTCTTGGAGGAAGAGCTTCTGGCACGAGGGATTGGAGATAACCATGTGGATCTTGAAGAAATTCGAGAACCACAAGTGACTGAACCAGTTGTTCAGACAGAACCAGAAGTAACTGATCAGTTGTTGAAGTTGAGCTGAGAGGACTCAAGAAACAACAGAGAGACACCTAGTGTTTGAAGAAGTATTAGGGATCATCGTGCACGGTAAGGTATGACGATATCTTCATGATAGATGAAGCTGAGCTTGCTACTTACAAAGCTGCAATCTTGGATTCGGAATCCAAGAAATGGCAAGAAGCCATGAATGCTGAGATGCAGTCCATGTATGATAACCAAGTCTGGGATTTGATTGATCTTCCAACCGAATGTCGGACTGTAGGAAATAAGTGGATCTTCAAGAAGAAGACTAACATGGATGGGAATGTGCAAACATACAAAGCAAGGCTTGTAGCGAAAGGTTTTACTCAGACTCAAGGAATTGATTATGAGGAAACCTTCTCGCAGTAGCCATGCTTAAATCTATTAGAATTCTACTTGCCATTGCTGCATATTATGACTATGAGATATGGCAAATGGATGTCAAAAACCGCGTTCCTTAATGGACACTTACTGGAAGATGTCTATATGGTTCAACCCGAAGGTTTTGTCGATCCAAAGAATCCTAATAAGGTTTGCAAGCTGAACAAATCCATCTATGGATTAAAGCAAGCATCTCGCAGCTGGAATCTCCGTTTTGATCAGAAAATCAAAGAGTTTGGTTTTATCAAGAACGAAGATGAACCGTGTGTCTACAAGAAATCTAGTGGGAGCTATATCACTTTTCTTATACTGTATGTGGATGACATATGATCATTGGAAACAATATCCATATGCTTAAAGATGTTAAGACTGGTTGGGAAAATGTTTCGCAATGAAAGATCTTGGTGAAGCGCTTATATTCTGGGAATAAAGATCTATAGAGATAGATCAAAGCGGTTATTGGGTTTGAGTCAAAGTACATATATTGATAAGGTCATACGACGCTTCTCAATGCAAGACTCAAAAAGGGGGCTCTTGCCCATGGCACATGGAACCATTCTTAGTAGGAAACAGTGTGCTAACACTGAAGAGGAAAGGAAGAAAATGGAAAGAGTTCCATATGCTTTTGCTATTGGTTCCATATGTCATGTTATGTACTAGAGCTGATGTCTCGTATGCTCTTAGCATGACAAGTAGATATCAACAGAATCCAGGAGAGAGTCACTGGGCTGCAGTGAAGAACATTCTTAAGTACTTGAGAAGGACTAAGGATATGTTCTTAATATATGGAGGACTGGATGAGGAGCTGTCAGTTAAGTGTTATACTGATGCAAGCTTCCAGACTGATCGTGATGATTCAAGATCACAAACGGGATACGTTTTCATTCTGAATGGTGGGGCTGTTACTTGGAAGAGCTCTAAGCAAAGTGTGGTTGCTTAATCCACCTATGAATCAGAATACAATGCTGCATCGGATGCTGCAAAGGAGGCTGCCTAGATGAAGAAGTTCATTGGTGATCTCGATGTTATGCCTAGCATAAAGAAACCAATCGAGATACTGTGTGACAACACTGGTGCCATTGCTCTTGCAAAGGAACCAAGGTCACATTAGACCACAAGGCATATACTCAGGAAATTCCACTATATTAGAGAGATAGTAGAACGTGGAGACATCGTGATAAGCAAGGTTCATACAGATCTAAATCTGGATGACCCCTTTACTAAGCCTTTACCTCAAGCTAAACATGAGGAGCATGCTGGAAAGATAGGGCTTAGAGTTGCTAGACAGTGGGCATGATCTGTAGTTAGTATTGGTGTTTTACTTTGAACTATAAGAGTTACATTGAATATTTATTTGATTTAATGGGTTAAATGCAAATTTAAATATTTTGTGACTGTGTTCATTATTTGTATGTTTAAATCCTTGAATAAGAGTATTCTAAAATAGCCGTAGTCGATCAAATTACATGGGAATGAATTTGAATGTAAGACTATTGTGAATTGAGATGATTGTATTCATGAGATGAATAACTCAAGGGTTTGAGAATCATAATTCACAGATATCATTAGGGAATGATATTGGATGTAACTCGCTTCAAAACGATCTCCATGGATCTGTGTCATGAGATGTTTTGATATTGATATGTTCGATATGTTCTTTTTCCTAAGGCACATATTAAACTACATTAATCAAGGACTATCTTTGATGTTATCTAACACTATCCTGAAACATGGGTAGTAATCCGGATAGCATTGGGAGAAATCCAAGATTAAGTGGGAGTTGTATGACGCTGATGGAATTCTGTACTTCTATAGGATTAGAAGCTTAGACATTATGGCGCCCTCGTAAACTCAAACTGGTGTAAACGCGTGGCCACGCTCGGACTAATGTAGTTCGTTAGAACATTTTGAATTATAGACGAGAATAGAGAATGGTTGATCAATATAAGAATGAATGATCCATGTCTTATGATCAACGAATGTCTATACAGAAGGGACTTATTGATAGAATTATCAGGGCTATAGTATTTGGTTAAGTAAAGCGTTACTTGAACTCAAAGAACTAGTTGACGACTGTAAAGTGTCATACTGTGTTGGGTGCAGTGCGATGCAGCTAGGCGTCCAACTCTGCACACGTTGACTCATTTAATTAAAATCGTCCCAAGTGGGAGATTGTTGGACATATGGGATGTTCGATAATAATTAAAGTCAAAGTCAACGTAACTCGACCCGGTACGATCCGAAGAGTTACACGTTGGTACACGAATAATATAAGTTCATGTGTAGGTGGATTATTATTTATGAAATAATAAGATTATGAACTAGAGGGACTTAATATTAATTAGATTAATATTATGGGAATATTCCAAAGGATATGACATATTATGAGAATATTCCAAGTGTCTTGTTCTATAAATAGGGAATTAGGGTGTAAACCCTAATCACAAGTTTTATAACAAAACAACTCCTTCCTCTCCAAGTCTTGGCCGCCGCCTCTTGACTCGGTCAAACCACCATACGCCGCCGCCTTCCACCTTGCAAACGGTTGCTCCCGGTTGGCTAGTGTTCGGTTGTGAACTTCCTACTAGCGAGGATTCGTTGTAACCCGCGTGTTACAATTCCGGTGTAGTCGTCAAAGGTTGATTACTAAACCCCCTATGGTTGTTTATTATTTATTTGTTTATACGCGTTTAACCGAGATCCTGACTGGGAATATTTTATTAATCGGATTAATAAAATTAACTGACAACATATATATATATAAATCGGCTATATTATATATTGTATATATAATCCGTTTTGTTAAATATATAAACCGCTTCCGCTTCGTATACGATACCATGATTCCCAACAACACTATCACATCCAATCAGATTCTGCCACATCATTTTATCACATTCTATCACATTTCATCACTAAACCCATGCGGCGGTGTTCACATTTATCACTAAAACTATTACACCCAATCACCTTGTGACACCTCATTCCATCACACCCATCACTATTTTTTAATAAAAAAAACAAAGAAAAGTGACTTTTTGGTAGGACCACATGGCTGCTTTTGGTTGCTTTTTCTCAGCCTTTTGTTTTATTTGTTTTGTGATCAACGTGATGGCCATCACGAGATAATTCATCACGGCCGTGATAAATGAAGGGGGGGGGGGGCGGTGTTTCGCGGTGGTCACGGTATCACGGGGTGGCCTCACGGACCACCCCCGCTGGCTTTAGGTCATGTTTATGAGCTTGATGAAAGGGTAGTATGTCAAGTTACCTTACACTCACGCGAACACTACGACTACAACGCATAGCAATCGTGGATGGAGAGGGGTGTACCATGAGAGTGTGAGCGTGGTCACGTCATGAGACATATACTTTCAATGCTCCAACAGATGAAAGGAAACCAAGTAAAATTTTAATTTTTATTAGAGTAAATTACATTTTTTTTCTTTTTGTTTATTTCAATTTTTAGTGAATGTTTTTACCTTCAAAAAACGTCAGGAACCATACTTTATGTTTAAAAATGCTTGGAAGTCATGTCATTTCCACTAACGAATGTCAAATATTTCAATTAATTGTATGATTGGTAAAAATAGCTGGTGGCTGGTGACTAGAAGCTGATAGCTGTAGCTTTTAATATATATTTTGGTGTTTGTCAGAAAAGCTGGAGTTTTTAATAAAATATATAAAATGACCAAATTGGGAATACCTAAAAGCTTGTATGCATATTTTTTTATGTTAAAATCGGTATTTGTGTCATTTTACTCATTAAAAGCCTCTAGCTAGTAGAATTTTTTTCTAAAACGCTAATAATAATAACGTTTCAATATAGATTTTTTTTCCTAACTTTCAGACATTAAACATAAAAATATACTGTACCGAAACAAATTTTGTCTACTAATCCAGTAATCCGTAAACAAAATATTAATATACACGTGCAAGTCAAACTATAGATGGCTTCCTTGCTTCTAGAAGAGCTTTCCTACACCTTCACCAATCACCAACTAGTCGGCCAAAACAAATGCGCCCCACTTTTTCCTCGTATTTTATTTTTATTTTTCCTCTATGAAACAACCCCACCCCCAAATCCCATATATATACACACATACTCACACATAAAACATGCTAAAGTTCTTACCTTTTCAAAAAGTCCATAAAGCCCATTTTTAAGAAAACCTAGCTAGTAACATATCTATAGAGAGAGAGAGAGAGATGGATTGGAATGGTTGTTGGAGTGTGAACACTGTGACTCCTTTCTTATTTGAGTCTAGTGGTGATTCTGAAGAAGTAAAATTAGATGTTCATCATGATCAACAACAAGATGAGGCAGTCATGGATGAATCTGAAGGCGTATTTTTTCGATACGATGATGATGTTGATTTTGATGTTGAGGATGATGATGATGATGCTCAGTCTTGTAGTTATGATCATTCATCTTATATAAACACTAGATATGGATCATATGATGATAGCCAACATGATCAATCACATGAAAGGCTAACCTATGATGATCATGAAGAAAGTAACATTGATTATGATGACGACGACGATGAAAACGACAAGAATCAGGGTGAGAGCAAGCTCAGGGATTCATCTAAGAAACAAAAGGCATCTCATAAATTTTGTGTGGATTTGTTAAATCAAAAAGAGATGGATAGAAAATTCTGGGAAGCATGCTTGGCTTCTTGATGTATATAATTTTTTGTTTATGTTTTTCTGTTTTTTTATGTTTGTTTCTTGATGTCAAATCTTTGAAAAAGAATTCAACTTTTGAAGTGTAAGTTCAAAGAAATTGAGAGAATTGAGTTTCTTATTGTGAAAGTTCACAACACGTCAACACCCACATATGTTATTATTTGATGTTTGTTAAAGCTAATGCAACATGCATCATATTGATATTGCATAAATGCATACATCATAATTAAAATAATAATGTTATGTATGATTCGACTTTTGTTTTGTTTATTTTCTTAATCATTTAAAGAATAAATCTAGATATGATTAAATAATTAGTAACGAACAAACAGAACCTAAAGTGTTTGATGTATAATATTCCAATATTTGCGTGTCGTGTTCGATATAGAATCAATTTAAAATAGAGAAGAACGAGAGCAATATAAACATATAAAATCAATTTTAAACATAGAGGAGCGAGAACAAAATAAACACCATGCATTACTTAAAAGTTAAAATTGATGTTGTTCTATTTGAAAAAAATGTTTATATGCATTGTACTTCTCTACACATAAAATTGGTTTTGTAACGTCCCTTTCATATACAAAAGAAAATTCAGTATGTTTTATTTTAGTTGATTAAAATTATCATGAACTATATATAAGATTTTTTTTGTTTTTTATTTATCTGGCAAAGATTACTTATAAGCATGTGGATATTATACTTGTTGACGTATGAAGTAATTTGGTGATATGTATTGTAAATTTATATTATAAATTTATAAGTTCTTTTTTCTATGCATTTTAACATAACAAGCAATATGGATTAAACTTGCACAGTAGATAATTTGACTTAGAGTTTGTTTATGGGCCCATTTGTGGAGTTCATTTTCTTATTTGGCATCTCTTGGTATATGTTTGCAACTTTTAGAATTTTAGGTAAGCTTTTGTGTGGAATACTGGAATAAGTGATGATGAAAGTTACATTTTGTCAAACATGATGCCAGGATGGATTTCTAAAAGACGTTGATGAGTGAAAAACATCATATTCACTTATTTTATTAAACATATTTGGAATTTGGAATATATTGTTCTACACTTTATTATTTTTTTAATCAAACTATACAATATCATGTTTACCCTTCATTTCATCAATAATAAATCATTTTTCTTCTCATAGTTACCTGGCAACAATATCTTTTAATTTGCTCTCTTAATTGGAGTTTATCAGTTTGATGCATATTCTGTCTTAAAGAATCATAATACTTGTATCGTTTGAATGTCTTCAAAAGCATTTTGTTACACTGTATTTCTTTTTGTTTTCTCTTTCGGTTTCCTTTTATGTGAATGTATAAAAAAGAAGACAAGTAGATGTTGAACTCATATGTAACGTGTAATAAAAAAAAAATGAACAGACATGTCTGAGTGACCCCATTTTCTTAAATGTTATATATAATAAACACATTTATAGTCTAAAAGTTAAGGCCAATTAATTCATTTTCAATAGCAGACTCTAATTTTTTATACGTCCATGTTTAATTGTTAACAAATTTTACCCATTAACTATTATAGGCGGCTAGGCGCATATCCATATAATTTTGTTAAATAGTTTAACCAAAATTAAACAAAAAAGGGTGCTTAATTTTGTAGGTTTTAAAAAGGCATGGTAGAGCTCTCAATCATAATATGATATCACTGACTAAATGAATGTATTCATGATACTTCTCTGTTTATAGAAGAAGAATAAGAGAGCTTACTACAACTAACTGCCTCAACCAACTATTAAGGTGTTGTTTGTTTTTTAAGAGGTAAAATATTTGCAGTCTGTGGATCACATCTGCAGACATCTACAGAAGAAGAGGTGGACCAAACATTTGCAGTCTTCAAGAATAAGACTGTTTGTTTGTCAACGTCTGCAGCGTAACCCAAAACCGTAATCCACCATAACCGAGACCCTCCACCGTAAACCAACACCCAAAACCAAAACTCACCACAACCCGCCATAACCACAACCCACCATAACCATAATCCATCACCTTTCTCCACTCTATGTACCTTAAACACCACCCAACAAACAATAATATCAAGAAACCCAAACACCCATTTCATATGGACCTCCAACAAATAATATCAAGAATCCATCCTAATTTCTTCATAATAATATTTGTTACAGAACATTGAAACATACAACAAATCTAACACAAATCAATAATAATAATAACCTGTAAAGGGACGGTGGACGGAGGGAGGTGGGACGATGAAGGACGACGAGGGAGGGAGGGAGGGAGGGAGAGAGGGAAGGCTGGCGGCGAGGGAGGAGGGAGTGGGAAGGGCGGCGACTGCAGGTGGATGGAGTGTGGACAGCGGCGCGAGGAAGAGGGAGTGGGGAGGGTGGCAGCTGCAGGTGGGGAGGAGGGTGGAGGAGAAGTTTTTGGTCTAGGGTTTGAAGTGTTTGAAGAAGAGAGGTAGGAGGAGAGATATATGGATAACAAATGAAGGAGAGGAAACAAAGAAGAGGTTAGAAGAGGTGGGTTCATGTCTGCGCGGAGAAGAGCACGTGCAAACATTTTTTAGGGATATGTCTTCTAAAAAACAAACGATCTGTTGGATGCAAACGTCTTCCCACATCTGCGTGGTGCAGACAAACAAGGTCAGAAGTGCTTTTGGGAGGAAAACAAACAACACCTAACTAACAAACCGACTCAATACATACTCGAATATGCCCCCTCAAGTTGAATGCGACGCAACAACATGAAGCTTGGACCTTAAGGTGTCAAAATGAGAATAAGACAACCCTTTGGTCAATACATCTTCTAACTAAGACATAGTAGAAAATATCGAACACAGAGAGCTCTCGATGTCACAATATCACGAATAAAACGCAAGTCAATTTTCATGTGTTTCGTACGATGATGAAACACTGGTTGACTGCAAGATAGGTAGCTCCAAGATTGTCATACCAAATATTTGGTAGACAAGAAAGCGGAATACGTAACTCATGTAACACTGAAGCAATCCATTGAATATCCACTGTTGTGTATGCTAAAGCTCGATATTCAGCCTCAGTACTCGATCGAGCAATAATTTGTTGTTTCTTGGAACTCCAACTAATGAGGTTGGGTTGGGTCCAAGACAAACACAATAACCTGTAGCAGAATGTCGATCATCCGGGAAATTCGCCTAATCAGCATGAAAATAGCTATGAATATCACATCTATCGAACCGACGAATAATCAAGCCATGTGTAATAGTACCACAAAGATACCTCAAAATGCGTTTAACAACGCCACAATGACGATCAATAGGTGTCTATAAAAACTGAGACACTTTACTAACCGCATATGTAATCTCAGGTCGCGTCAAAACTAAATCCTGTAATGCTCCAAGATTACTCCGATATAAAGTGGTATCAACCAAAGGAGAACCCGTATGACGAGATAACTGATGACTAGATGCAACATGTGTAGATAAAGAACGACACCCAGACTCAGCTACAACAAATCAACTAAGTACGCCACTGTGAAAGATGTAACTCGTCATCAGAAAAAGTCTCATGAACACCCAAGAAATAGGATAAATTCCCCAAATCCTCGAGTACAAACTGAGCATGTAAACGAGCAATCAACCTTGACACAAATACTAAAGAACTCATAATAATAATAATGTCATCCACATAACCAACACACAACATGTAACACCATCACGGTGATAAAAAAACAAGCAAGAATGTGAAATGCACTTTGAAACCTACTGGCAAGAAGAGTAGAGGATAGCTTGGAAAACCAAAGTCAAGGTGCCTGCTTCAGGCCAAAAAGAGCCTTTTGAAAAAGACACACATGATGTGGTCAAGAGGAGTCAACAAATCCAGAAGTTGTGCCATGTACACAGTCTTAGATAAATCATCGTGAGAAAGGCATTGTTGACATCGAACTGTCGAATATTCCATCCTATAGAAAAAAGCAACATAAAGAATAAGATGAATGGTAGTGGGTTTTGCTACGGGATTGAAATTCTTTGTGTAGTGAACCCCTTAGTATGAAAAAAGCCCCTAGCAACAAGTCGAGCTTTGTATATGCTAACTTTCTGCTAACTGTCCCATCAGGATTAGATTTAATCTTGTAAACCCACTTACAACCAACAATGTTGGCATTAGTGGGGGTCAGAACCAGATGTCAGGTCTGGTTAACATATAAAGTATCAATATTAGCACGCATAACATCACACCATGTTGATGCACTTTGTGTGTGGCCGTCGTTGTCGAATAGACTAGGGTTGAGTCATATGTTGTATAACATGAGATTGTGGTGATCCATAAGGGCATTTATGGATCTAATGCATTTGTTTAAGTCGACCAAGAAATCAGGAATTTGGTTCGTGCTTTCATAGGTTCGAACCAATTGGTTCGCACCCTCGAAGGGTCGAACCAAATTGGTCTATAAATAGCAATCTCATGTGTTGAGTTCATTAAGATTGTGAATTTGTGCTTAGAATGCTCTCTAGGGGAGGTCATGCCCAACCTCCCCTGGCCCCGAGATAGATGTTTATCCTACGGATGACAGTGTCTGTAACCGTTTATGGTTAATACGAATCTATGATGACATGGTTATCGTTTATTTATGTTTCGTCTCCAATCTCCGTCTAAAATCGAGCTATATTGTCTAAACGATATTGTAAACGGTTCTAAACCGTTTTCACAAGTGGTAGCAGAGCCGTGGTACCGATTTGAACGATCTAACAGTCATTTAAATCAATCACAGCTCGTTTTTCATATGTTTTAGACGTAAAAAAATCAAATTTTTGAAATGTTGAAACCTTAGATCCGCTAAATGAACACAAAATCATGAGATTTTTCCAAGTTTTTGATCAATAGAGGGTTAGGTTTCTGTTTCCTCACCTTTCTGCACAAATTTCATCATCGAATTCAAAGGTCGAATGAAAAATTCGTGAGGTCGAATGAGTGAAATTTTTTTATTCGTGCTAAGTTTAGGTCGAACGAGAAATTTTAGATTTGACTCGTGCTATTCAAAGTCTCATTCGTGCTAACCAATTTTCATTCGTGCTATCTGTTTTTGGTTCGTGCTATCGAAAGGTCGAACCAAATCTGTTTGTTTCATTCGACCTATCCAAGAGTTCGAATCAAATTTTTGGGTTTTCATTAGACCTATCTGTGAGGTCGAACAGGAGTGCATTCTTTTGGTTTGAACCCTCGATCATATTATCAGATTTGGGCTATATTTTTCAAATTTTAAGGTGTAAAATTTCAAATTTTGGAAATTTTTTGAAATAATAATTGTTGAAAATGACAAATCCGTGTGAATATTATACGGTGAGAGATTCACAAGAAGTTGCACGAAAGAAATCTCAAAGACAACAACCTCAAATTGATCCATGGGGAAGAATGTACGTACCTAAAATTCAACCATCTGTTACATGACCTACAGTTGATGTGTGGGGTAATTTGATAGCTCAAGCTGTGCAACCAATAAATAAAAGGATACATGTTGATCAGTGCGTTAACAGAGAAATTGTTGAATGTCATGTTGTGTGTCTTGCTAAGCAAATGGGGAATGATGATTCAAGTGAATTGTCAAAGAGTGATTTGAGTTCTGATGAGAGTTCGGAACAGAGTGAATCAGGAGAAAGTGATTCATCAACTATTAATCCAAATTCTGAGAATGCTAATAGTACATATGCGGTTGAGGTAAGTGTAACATTTGTAAAAGCTGATGATCAAAATAAGCATGACGCAGTTGAGGTAAATTCAAAACGTGAATGCTAACTGTTCTGAATATGTCAAATTGAAAAGAGAAGTGATGAAACTTCTTAAAGACAAACAGAACTTAGCAAGTGAATTAAAAAGGTGCAAAACTGCAAATGAAATTTTTGAAAAGAATGAAAAAGATTTTAAAAATCAAATTGGATCTTTTAAGAAAGAAATTTCAAAACTTCATAAAACTTATAAGAATCAAGTTGTTTATGTGTTGGAGAAAGATAATTCTACATCAGAGTTGGATGTCACAACACCTTGTGTTGCTAATCCTGATTCTGAGGTAAGACCAAAGCTTGAAGTGAAAAACTGAAAATGTGGTAGATATTTCAGAACCTAAATCTGAAGTGAAACCCATATTTAAGTTTCCTGAAGGAATAGAAGGATCCTACATGTTGGTGGGAAGTGACAAATTGATTTCCAATAAAGAGTTTCCAATTGATCTCATTGAACAATCTTTACTTAAATGTGTTTTTGTTGAAAATAATGATTTGTTAGTTCAATTTAGAAATCAATTTGGTCACCTGCAATTCAAACTTAATCCTAACCAACACGAGATTCAAAAGAGTCAGTCTGAGAACAACAAGAAAGGTCCTAAGGTAAAAGGACCAAAACCAAACAAATTGAAAGGTAATGATCAGATTAAAAATTCTCATCATAAGAATTCAAGAAATTTTTCATCAAGATCAGATGACTTTTATCATTATCCAAGTACCTCTCGATTTGAAAGTGGTTGTGGAAACAATTCACCATGGTATTCTCCTGAGTTTGTTGAATGGAGAAGTTGTTTTGAATGTGGTGAAGTTGGACATTTGTCAGCTCAGTAAGATACAATGGCTCTATTTATAGGTCTCTACATTAATATAATAGTAATGAAGGAAGGGAGTTAAGCATGTGGATGGTCACTCTATTAATGTAATTCATAACACAACAAATATTAATGATAACATAAAAATATTAAAACCCTATCAATCTTAAGCTCGTCAACACGTTTCTTTTAAGATTTAACAATGAATTCTTGATGCAATGGATAAACAGAGTGGTCGGAAAGTAGTTTTTGAGAAGTAGAACCAGTTTGTTGTCCTTGCTTCAATATAAGACTAAAAAATGGAACAAATTAATAAAAGAAAGAAAAATTTCAAATATAAATATAAATACATTTTTTTGAACGGTCAATGGTACACACCCATAACGAAGCCCCGCACCCTTCAGGTCCGGTCCACGAGCCCCCATAAGGTCCAGCCCCTCATTTCAGAATAACCCTACTCTGAGTGGGATTCGAACCTGTGACCTCCCAGGGCAGGAACCCCACAAAGTGAGTAAACCTTCCCACCTCCATTGCAACCACTAGGCTACAACATCATTGGCTAAATATATATACATAATACATTAATATTGTACCTCCTTCTTATTTGCTTGACTTCATCTATTTCTACATTGAGAAACATCCGAGTTCCAAACTTGTCACTTTCAACTATAAATTGATCTAAATATAACAATATTCATTATATATGTATATATATATATATATATATCTATAAGAATTGGTTCAAATGAGAACCTTTGGCCAAATTGAAAACTGAGAGAACCATTATGGAACACAAATTTCTCTAAGGCAAAAAAAATAAATTTTAATCGCTGCTTTATATGCAGGAATTTTTTTTTTGTATTTTTTTTTTCAATATACACATGTGTATAATTGCATTATACACATATGTATAACTAAAATATACACATATGTATAACTGAAAATGCTATATACACATATGTATAAATGAAAAAAAAATTAAAAAAAAATAAATTTTTTTTCTTGCATAAAAATGGGCGATTAAAGTAAAAAAAAATTTTTTTGCCTTTATATGAAATGTGTGGTCCAGAATGGTTATCTCATTCTCAAATAGAGGTTGGTTCTCTTAGGATCCATACCCTATATATATATATATATGAAACCATACCTTAAGTAGGAACCATAGGAACCAATCTTAGCCATTGATCTTAAATGGTATGATTGTAACTAATTAGGATTTTAATTAATTAATTATATTAATTTAGGTGTAATATGGTACATTTATAATCCCATTAAATTCTCATGTTTCTATTTATACAATAACAAAACATATAACTTCCATGATAAGATTATTAATTATACATTGCACCAAATCATTCATTAGTTGATCTTATACAATGATGTTGTACATACGTGTATCAACATGGTTATGTACAATGGTGTATATACTGGTGGGTGTACATGGTTGTGACGTTTAATGGAAAAAAAATTTAAACAATATACATCCGTGTATGTCTAGAGTAAATTTTAGTTATAATGCACTGGTGTATACATCTGGTGTATGACACGTACTATTTAGTTATAAATACACTAATGTATACATCTGTGTATCCAATATTATCTAGAGTGATATGTTTTGAACAATATACACCGATGTATGTCTAGAGTAATATGTTTTCAACTTAATAAAAGGTTTAGCAAGATGCTTTGAATAGTATACATTGATGTACTGGTGTATACATCTGTGTATCAATCTAAACAATATCATAATATTTAGGTCTAAATACACGGGTGTATACTACGTATACTAACAATCTAATACCGAGATTATTAATAATTCGGAAGTTATTTTTTTAAAAAAGTTGCAAAATCAAAATTTTTATTCTTGATTGTCAACTATTTTAAAAGATAAACTCATTTAATCATTTGCGGATTTTATGGGATTAATGCCTACAAAAAAAGGAAACTGAATATAAATTCAGATTTTTAATTAATGAATTTTCATATTAATTAAAATCCATTAGATAATTTTACCAAACTACCCATTTTGATCACGATCTAGATGGATGGCTAAGATTGGTTCCTAAAGTTCCTAACTAGGGTGGTGGTTCCTAATTGATCTCAATCCTATATGTATATATATATATATATATATTGTTGAACTCCATTCAACTGACAAACTATTAATAACAGGAATATAAAAGAAATTACATTTCGCTAACTTACCCTTGTCATGCTGTATAACAACCATCACATGTTCATTAGCAGTGTTTTGAGAAATGAATTTCTTAAATTGTTGTGCATAGCGATTCCACATAGTACATCACAAAATTGTACCACTACATAAAAATAATATAATTTTGGAGGTAAATATATTTAAAAATTGTACCACTACATAAAAATAATATAATTTTGGAGGTAAATATATATACAAAAATATTAAACTCAATAATGATTTGGTTGATTTATTACATCACTAAATGACGTACATAAAGAAATGAAACTAAAAACAATTCTTTACAAACAAAAATAAGGAAATCGTTTACTCCAAGTCTTGAATATCAAAATTCATCCTTTTAGTTTCTTTTGGTGGTCATCCAAACGCATCCAGAGCTCCACACCAAATGACACTACCAGCAACATCTATACAATGTGCCTATAATTAAAAACATGAAACCCAAAATCAAAATAAACTACATATTAAAGGTAAAGTAACAGACAAACCAACAGTCAAAAGTTCCTTTGCTTTGCCTTTATGAATAGCTTTAAAAGGCATGAAATTAAATCCATACTCAACGCCTTGCCAACCAACAATACGGGTAAAAGTGGTACAATGATAAAATTTGATCTTACCAACAATACGTGCATTAAAGGACTCTTTATGAAGGCCTGAATCTTACCACCCTTAAAATAAACATAAACAAAATATCAAGATCAATGACAACAACTCTCATAACATAAGTAAACAAAAAACATAACACAAAGAATATTTATATTTATATCATCAATGATAACATAAAATAACTTTAGAGAAAACATACATTACCTGCTCATCAATCAATATCATTTCCACCTTAAAACTTTCTTTCCACTTTCGTATGATACGAACCTTCAGATACCAGATATCTTTGGATGGGTTCAGATCACAAACAAAACTATAAATTTTGTTATCAACGTCCATTGAGATGATTTTAACAAAGAATTTGAAAGCTGATTTTATGAATTAATTTGGATGAGAAAATGGTTATGTATAAGCAAAGCATCTTCGGTAATGATTATATACTTGCAAAAATCACACTACCCTATGTTAATTTAAAACTTTCCTCTTGAAACTTCAAAGTTAAGGGCTGAATAAGTACTTAACAAATGTTCATAACATCTGCTTATAGTAAAAAGAGGTCAATTATTAGTCTGAACAATTGTTCTTTAATCGAGGCTAACAAACAGATGTTGTTTAGCTCAACAGTGGTAAATTCAAGTGGCCCACATATTTTTGTTGAATATTTTAAGCTGATTAATGACATCAGCATTACCACCATAACCGCATTATTAGCATAGCTAAAGTGTTGCCATATCAGCTTTTCTTATGTCTCTCACGACTCTTCTATAATAGTAAGTATAGATAGATATTAAATAGTTGTATCAGATAAACTTAAAAACCTCTAAAGCGCATGAGATAAACATGGATGGGCCATTTGACCAAGATTAAGGTTATGTGGCTGTATAAAGGCAACTAAGGATCTCATTAAAGTTCTACCAAGGTTTGTAGAAACTTGTCCACCCACTGCGCCTACCGCCACTACCATCACCGTGCCGACATTAGCGCTTCTGATGGCCACCGCAAGGATGTAGTCGTGTGGCACTACCAAACCTTTTCATCACCATCAACCGGTTTTGATCTAGTTTTTGTTCGATTTGTTCTATGCGTAGAATCTAAAATAGTTCGGATTGATGATGGTACATCCCAAACTTCTAGGATTTTCAATGCCATTTTACTTTAGCGTTCTTTAGCTAAATTTACATCAAATGGTTTTAGGTGTGTGTTTTAAATCCATCGATATAATACATTGCATTGGGGGTTTAACATTTAGTGTGTGCCTTGATAGTAGGGATTGCATAGGCACATATGTGATGAATAACGAATTAGGAGGCAGTGTGTGTTTCTAAAACAAAGTGATGTTTAGTTATATGTGATAGAATTAAGCCTTATCTGTTGACAGTCTAGGGTTTTTATGTTCCTAAATGATGATAGGTCGGGAAACATAGGCAAGTTAAGTTATTACTTAAATATGGTTAAACACAAGGTATATGATGAGTGTCACAACACGTTGATACGTGCATATGTGTGTGTGGCCAACCATGTCCATATAGTGTAAGGCATGTCATGTGATATCTAAGTGGTAGTGGGTTACTTCGACTTATTGAGATGACAAGATGTGATATGGCATGTATGTGTGTATGTGTGTAAGTGTGTATGTACGGGTAGTCGTTTTCTTGTTTTTAGCGAGTTTGGCGAGTAGTATCATTATGATGTATAAGGTGTCGACGAGTCTGGGAAATTGTCATTTCATAATGTCAATGAGATTGGTAGACGTTTTTATGACAACGATGATTGGATAGTTGAAAACTCACAGAATTAACATATAAAACAGACATAAACAGTCCCAAAATAGGTTACAATTAGGCTTATATTAGTAATAATTGATGCTTAATTTGTTCTTATTTGTATTTCTCAGGAAATTGGAGCTCCAAGACGGAAACAAAGGATTTTCGACTGAAAACGAGCAAAAATGGGAGATTCCTGAAGATACCAGACTTGAAGCCTATTCCCTGTATGTTTTGAAGACGATCCCGGGACTTAAACAATGCTAATATCAGTCCCAGAGTGACCTAGCACTCCCACGCTCACCTGCACGAAGGCCTTGCACGTGAGAAAACGACGCAACAAACTTGGAGAGCAAGAAAACAAAGACAAACAGACATGCACGCCCGTTCCAAATACATGTGCACACCCGTGCCAGAGACAAATTGTACAGACAGCATATGCCATGCAGCAACAGAACGTACGTGAGACAGCAAGCACGCCCTTGACACACTTGGGCACGCCCGTGCAGCCTCTGGAGGTCTATAAATAGCAAGCTAACCCTCACCATTCGTGCATCCCTTATTGTGCTCTCTTGGGGCCGAACTCCAAGCTTCTTCCAGAGATCTTGGGGTCTTGTGGGAGGCCTTCTGGCCCTCCTAACATCTCTCAATGGTTAGGCCTTGTCCTACCTTGATCGGCTTGGCCAAGAAGATGATCGTAGAGTAGTTATGCAATAAATATCGAGGGTCGTGAGGATCAAGAGAGTTACATATCACTTGGAGGTGGATAGTTTGTCTATGAGCAGCCATGTTCATGTGTTGATCATATCTTATGGTTGTATCTTTCTATTATCATGAACCCATTTCGATTTGTAGAATTTTATTATCATTAGTAGTAGTTTATTTTTAGTTATTTGTGTTGTTATCTTCTTCTAATCCTTATTTGTTTATCTTTGTGGCAGGTTTGAATGATGACTAACTTAATAACTTAACAAACTTCAACTTAATTAAAATAAACTAGAGGTATAATCAGCTTCTGGTAGCCCCGAGCTAGATCGAAGGCGAGGAAACCGGTAGTGAGACAGATCCTTCGGGCTTCTGATATCCGAACCGGATTCTAAGCAATGGATTCTGAAGTGGACCAGATCTGAGTGACACATTTCTGGTACATACCAGATGACTAAGTAATCTTCTTGGTAAAGGGAGGATTCCCTACGGGCGCACCAGTGATCTTTTGTATCATACGCCTTTAGGATTATGTTCCACCTTCATCAAGGATTTTATTCAGTAGTTGAGTGACTTTCTTAGCAAAAGGGAGGATTCCCTACGGGCGCACCAGTGATCTTTTGTATCATACGCCTTTAGGATTATGTTCCACCTTTGTCAAGGACTTCATTCAGCTCGGGAGGTTAAGGGTGGGGTTATTAAATTGTCGCCCAGTTAAACAACTTTATATTTAACTGATCACTAAACATTAAAGTGCCACTTAAAAGATAAACAAATAACGGATTCTTTATCTAGTTCTCGTTAGTACAACGCCGTTAACCAGCGGGGATACGAGTCGCCAGAGTCAACTATAAGAGAGATCCCTCGGTCTTCATGATCGTTAGCCTTCTTAGGGGATACGCTGTTGGTCCACTCGGGAATGACCCTACGAAGAGATCCTTCAGTATGAAACGCGAGAGCTAAGGTGAGGTGTACGGTGTTCCAGGTCGGAAGTGAAGCCTCCATTTTAAGAAGAAGATGAGTTCGAAGACCAGAGACTTGACCGCGGTTTGAGGAGCCCGCTATACGCGAGGCCCTGGCAGAGTACCCCAGGTGGACGCACGCTGGAGAGGTTTTGCATTCTACTCAGTAGTAGCCTCCGCTTCTCTATCAAGGAGTCAACACTTCAAGATCCCTCTCGTCTTCCTCACAATTAATTAACTTAAATTACTAATTTTAATAATAAACTTAACTACTTATACGAAGGACCCCGAGATGTGGATATTATACTACTCTACTATTTTTATCTTTTTATTTTACAAAACCAAAACCTTTTTCAAAAACTATTTTTATTAAACAACCCCTCCGTTTTATTTTTCTTTTTAAAACCCGATCAGTAAATTGATGAAAGGTTGAGTAGGGGAACGTGTGAACTCTGGAATACGATACTCAATACTTACCCTAGAGACTATACTATGCACGTCAGGTTCTCTGCCTATGTGTTGGTTTTAGTTTCTAAAGTAAATATTGTTTACTTTATAAATTTAAAACCTGTTAAAACTGGTTTAGTAAAAATCAATCTTATCCCAAACGCAAGTTCGGAAATTAAAACATCAAAGTTTTTGGCCGGGAAAATGATATCTTTTTAGTTACTAAAACCATGCACACCAATAGTCGTTGTCTTTCTCATAGTGATGAGCTTTGGTAGTTGTGACCTTTTTGGTAACGATAAGTTGGGTAGTCACGTCTTTGCGATTTGAATAGATTATGTGTTAGCTTTCTATACGGTGGGATTTATGTGTTCGCTAAAGTTGAATATAGTGGTATATGGTGAATATATTGTGAGTACAACTTTAGCGAGTAACTCATCTATAAGGCCCCGTTCTCCGCATCCTTTGGCACCCATTCCCGACCACTATCTACCACCATTTCCATCTGGTTTAGAGTTTGGTTTATCTTAGGATCCAATATTGTATGAACTTATACAAATCAATCTTGTTGTTTAAATTGTTTATTCATACAAGCTTGATGATGTTCATCATTATGATGATCCTTGGCTAAAGTTCTTGCATCACTTGGTGAAGATGAACCTTTAAGTCTTTTTTAATTTCTTGGTGTTGGACTGTTCATTGTTGTGTGTTAATGACTTTAAACGTGATTTTGTTATATTGAAAATGAGATTTAATCCTACCATTACTTTGTGCTTTGTTGACTCAAGTATTTGTGTCTTAAGTCTTTATAAGAATACGTTAACTATATGGAAGGGGGTTAGAAGTGTGAATTGTGTTAAGTTCTTGCCTTGCACAGAGAGATGGTATACTCAATATGCAAGGAATTAGTTTAAACTTATTAACGCTTTTCTTGAGTCAGGTATCATCAAATCAGGGGAAGTGTGAACAGTTTCAGTCCATTATATTTAAATTTTTTTGATACTTTTTCTAGCTTTGCAGGATTGTTGCCCAACTGTTTCAAACAAATATAGTTGAGAGTAGCGCCATCTCTAACTCAGAGGCCTACCACTGTTTGGCTTTAACAATATACAAATTCATTTTCTTATCAGAACGACTTTAGGTTGGTTCATTCCTAGAGTACTCAGAAGAACACACTGAAGAAGCATATTTTTCAAATGCTGATCGCTTGAAAAGTCCTTAAGCAAAAGAATTTAATTAAGACATTATTAGGAATCGGATCCGAGTGATTCTCCTTGTTAATTATTTTCTTTAATTCATGCTTAAAACCTTTTCAAAACTCAAATTTTCGGATTGACTAGACATTGGTAACATTCGGATACTAAAAGCTCTTGTATCCTTGGACGATCGATATCTTACCTTGCTATATTACACCAACGGTGGGTGCACTTGCCTAACATGTAGTAGGAGTGATTATATTTTATCGTGTTATAAATTTAAAACTTGAACTTGTGTTAAAAATCAGCCTAAAGTAGCTAATATTTAAATACACATCTCGACATGTCAGTGTTCTTGTCGCAAATCATCGGTTCATGGAGAAAGAGGGTGTCGGTGGTCGGTGTTTAAGAGTGGAAGCAGGAGAGAGAGGGGGTGCCTTTATTTTATTGTTTATATATATATATATATATATATATATATATATATATATATATATATATAGGGTAGGGATCATACGAGAACCAACTTTAGGGAGAGAACCAAAGAACCAGTGTGAACTGATGGCATTGTTGTAAATAAATAAGGTAAATAAATAACAACCCGTGTCATAGTTATATGGATATTTCAGGTAAAATTTGACCCGGTTTCACATAAAACGAATCAGAGAAATAGGAGACAACATATTCAATTAAAAAAAACCCTAGATCATCATCCTGCTTTCTTTCTTTCATATTATCCTTTCTTCTATCATCATCCTTATTTCTTACCCTAGATCATCATCCTGCTTTCTTTCTTTCATATTATCCTTTCTTCTATCATCATCCTTATTTCTTCAACAGCAACCGCTATGGTGTAGCAGCGTCGTTTCTGAGGCTTCTTGCAGTAACAGGGAATACTATTATCTTGGGGAACTTCCATACTTAACTAGTGCAGAATCTCTTGATTTTGAGGTTTGTTTGTTTGTGTTAAACTACATGGCGATTATCCTATTTGTTAGTTGTATTGAAATCTACAATATGTGAAATGAGTATTGATGTATCGTTGCTGATCTGATTATGATGAGTATTATTAAATCGTTGCTGTTATAAACTTTTTGGGAATCATATTGTATTTTCAAATTGATTATGATATCACTTGGTTTTTTGACTGGTCTGGCTGATAAACCGGTAGAGAGCGGTCGGTTCCTGTTCAATTTTGGTTATAACATCAGGTTTAAGACCTTTCCATAAGGTTAGTTGGTGGAGTTAGGGAAGGCCACACTTGTGAGAGTTTTGAGAGTTGGTTTTGTTAAACTATATGGCGATTATCCTATTTGAACGGGTCAGAATTCAATTAAGGCGTTGCCGATTGCATTTGCAGTTTTGCAGGTTGACGGATGCGGTTTTTTAGGTTGTCGATTGGGAATTTGTTATTTAAGTTATGGCTTTTGGTTCTATACATCGATTTATTGTGTGTGTTTTAGTTTTGTGTTTAATGAATTATATTTAAAGTGTGTTTATTGGTAAAATGTTTGCATATTTTATATATGAAGATAATTTGTGTTTTACATTGTAATTTGGACAAGCCGGCCAGGTTAATGCACATGTGCAATCGTTTTGTTATGAATGAAGTATGTTATGAATGCACATGTGCATTAAGACTGTGAATGCACATGTGCAAAACGTGGTTTATAATGTTAAAAGTAAAGTTAAGTCACAATTGATATAACTAAGTAAGTCATAATATTGCACATGTGAAATTGTTTTGTTGTAATTATCAAAGTAATATTGTTGCACATGTGCATTCAGATTGAAATATCGATTTTCTTATGCATTCCTTAATATGTGTAATTAATAGATGGGAAAAACAGCGAAAAAGGTAAGATTTGTGTTACAATCGAGGGATAAAGGAACAAAAAAGTTACCAGATGCAAGTGAAGATAATGACACAACTGTTAATCAAAAAGTTGAAACAGGTTGGCATTATTTATTTAGTGTTGATGTAATTAATGTTCGCTTGTTATCTGTTATGTTATGTTATTTATTTAATATATAGCATAAACTAATTAAGTTTCGTTGTAACTTCTAGAAGCGGAAGTTGGTAATGCCACGGTTGTTTATCAGGAAGTTGTATCAGGTTGTAATTATTTTATTTAGTTCATATATAGAATGCACATGAGCATATATGCATTTTTTATTATGAAATATTAAATGTTGAATGTTTGCACACAAAATATATTATATGCAGATAAAGAATTAAAAAGAAAGGTGCAAACAAGATCAAACAAACGGAAGCATATTGAAGTGGCGAATAATGATGGTATGTTGTTTTGCGCAATATTTAACATATATTGTTGATTATGCACATGTGCATCATTATGTATGAACATGATATAATATGGTGTATGACAAATGTGTGTGCAGATGCAAATACAAAAAAGAAAATTAAAACAAAGCGTGTTGAAATGGTGGCAGTAAAGTCAAATCAGAAGAATATTGTGAAAAAAACGAATTGGCGTTCGATACGAACACGCGTTATACCACGTCAACTTTGGTTGATGGTATGTTGTTTTGCGCAATATTTAACATATATAGTTGGTTATGCACATGTGCATCATTATGGATGAACATGATATAATGTGTTTTATGACAAATGTGTGTGCAGATGCAATTACAATAAAGAAAAAAACATCAAAGGGTGTTAAAACGGTGGTAATGAAGTCAACTCAAAAGAAGGTTATGAAAAAAGCAAACTGGCGTTCGAAACAAACACGCGTTACACCACATCAACTTTGGTTGGGGATAAGGAAATTGTCAAATAAACAAAGAAGTTTGTATAACATTTTGTGTAATGTATGTTTGGTTTAACATTTTATTATGTTGGTGAACGTGAAGTTGTGAGATAATTAGAAATTTGTATGTAGGTGGTTAACATAGTTGGATTGTTATATGGATATTTTTTTTTTTTGTGTTATCGTTTGTTTTATTGAGTTAATATGTTTGGTAGAAACTACATGTAGTTGTATGATAAAAACAAATTGATATAAAAACTTTGTTATTTGAAGGTTGATGCATGCATATATGTATGCCCGAAAGTTAAATCACTAAGAAAATCTAACTATATTAGTAAAATGCACATGTGCATGCAGTACACGTTTCTTATCTTACAGTTCTTATATAGAGCCGTTCTAAGTTTATTCATGTTTGTTGTCTTACATGTGTTTTATTTTAAATGTATGTTATAATATGCATGACTAAACAATTGACGAGTTCGAGTGTATTTTATATCTCACTTTGCGTCCGTTTATGGATCATTGAATAAAATTTTTGACCCCTTATATATAATATCGCGTCCATTTAATAATCATTTAGTTATGGTAATTGACAATTCATTCAAAAGTGCGATTTAAGAGTGAAATGCACATGTGCATACGGTGTATTTCTGTACATATAACAGCGAAATGCACATGTGCATCAGGATGACGTCATATGACGTCACAAACCATTTTTTTTATTTTTTGTTTATTTTTTTTCGAATTAATAATGCAAAATAATCATTTTGGTGTTTTTACTTTTTTTATTTTTTTATTTATTTAGGTTATATATATTTTTTTTATTTTTTTTTTATTTTTTGATGAAGGGGTTTTTTGTAGACACCTTCATATTTACAAAAATGCCACCTGTTCACACTGGTTCTTTGGTTCTCTCCCTAAATGGTGGTTCTCAAATGATCCAAATCCTATATATATAGGGTTATGATCCTGAGAAAACCCTTGTTATAGTGAAAACTCTGGAAACTCTGACTTCCCAAGCTTTTTAGGGCTTGAAAATTTTAGGGCATGTAATATATATGATTTTAAGTATTTTGAACCAAAAAAAAAATCAAAAAAGCGCCGAGCACTTTTTTTTTAAATAAATAAATTTTTGAGTAACACGTGTTAAGCGAAATTAACATGTGTTAACAATGTGTTACCTGAAAAATATTTATTTAAAAAAAAAAAACTTGCTCGGCGCTTTTTTGATTTTTTTGGCTAAGAATGCTTAAAATCATGTATATTACATATCCTAAAATTTTCATATAAAAAAAGCTCGGGAAGTTAGAGCTTCCATAGTTTTCAGTATAACTAGGGTTTCCAATATAACCTTATACTATATATATATATATAGGGTCAGGTTCCTGTACAAAGGCCATATTTCGTGAGAAGTGTGAGAAGGATTAAAAATTGATATGTAAGCATCATTTTTTGAACTTAGTCATGATGTTTTGGATTGTTTTGCTTAGAAAAACACCAAACATAACAATTAAAAACCGAAAACAATGTTTTTAGGCTTAAAACTTAAAACACCATGCTAAGAACATTAAGCAGTGTGTTTTAAGTGTTAAGTAGTGTGTTTTAACTGTTTTTTAAATTTAATGACTACAATACATTGTATTGTGTTTTAGATTGTTGTGTTTGGTGTTTTTCAGGTTAAAACAACCTAAAACATCATTCCTAAATTCATAACTTGATGCCTAAATGCCAATTCTTAATCCTTCTCACACTTCTCACGAAATATGTCCTTTGTACAGGAACCTAAACCTATATATATATATATATATATATATATATATATAGGGAAAGGGTAAAATGAGAACCACCTTTTCATGCAAAAACTAAAGAACTCACTTTTTAACCACAAACATATTTTAATAATAAAAGAATTTGTGGTTGATAATTAAAGTACAATAAAATATAAAAAGGAATATTCCCTTTCCTAATAAGACAAAACAAGGTGGGCCCAGGTCTTTACACCACTGTAAACCCATCGTAAATTTTTTTTACGTCGAGGTTACCCATTTTTACACCGGTGGAATTTTTTTTAAAAAATTCACATTTTACGTCGGGGTTCTCACGGTTCTTTCACGAAAGGGTGGTTTTCATTTGAACATAATCCTATATATATATATATATGTATATATATATATATATGGTAAGGATCATACGAGAACCAACTTTAGGGAGATAACCAAAGAACCAATGTGAACAGGGGGCATTATTGTAAATATGCAATTAACAAAAAAAAGGACGGTAAGCCCTCTTCATCAACAGATTACTTTCTTCTTCTTCTTCTATGTTCACAATCTCCATCTAATTTCCAAAACATTCTTCTCCATCTAACTTTTAGAGATACCCTCTCTCTCTCTCTCTCTGGCATGGCAATCACATCAGAAAATAAACACCACAGACAACATTTCAACTAAATCAGTAATCGTAGACGATGGTGTCATGTACGGTTTCCAACGGCCGGAGATGTACACTGTGAAGCTCATCGGATCCGTTAATCCGTATGGCCGTCATGTTTTCTTGTCCTGCAAGTCTCATGAACAGTGGCCTGATCGTGTTGAGTCGCCTGATTCCAATCCCCTTCCTAAACGACTTGCTGGCGCTATAAAAAACCGTATTACGTTAAATAGGTTCGTTAAACAGGCATGATCTCGCTGTTAAGCTTCGTTTTGCGTTAAACAGGTTTATTAAACTGTATTAAGTCATGTTTTGATGTGTTTATGATTCTGTTGAGTGATTTTTGTTTGTGATGTGGTTTTTGTAGACTTTGTTGATGGTATGTAAGAGTGGTGATGGTACTGGTTTAACTGATGGAGATGTTTTGGTTTATCCTGATATGGTGAAGTACATGTATTGTGGATTTTGCTAGGGTTTTAGGTTTAGAATTTTGCTTTCTGTTTTGTATAATGTATTTGTTTAGGTTTACTGTTTGACTTGATCTGCTACCTGTTGCTGTTGATTTTGTTAAATGTTAAAGTGAAATAATACTTGATGTCATGTGTAAATTAGTATGAGTGTTTTATCGAACACGTGTAATTAATGTGAAGCTTTTAATAATGATTTCGTGTTTGGTTAATTAGGTTTGAAATGTGTTTGTTGATGAATTGTTTGCATATATTAGTTAGGAGGATAATTTGTGTTTTGGACGTGGTGCCATTTTCTGATATGCACATGTGCATTAAGATTGTTAATGCACATATGCAAAAGGTAGGTTCTAATGTTAAAAGTAATGTTAAAGCACATACTGTTATAACTAGGCCATTAACAATAATGCACGTTTGCATTTGTTTTGTTGTAGTTAACAAAGTAATGTTGTTGCACATGTGCATTCAGGTTGAAATATCGGTTTTCTTATGCATTCTTATTAATTGTAGCTAAGAGATGGAGAAAAAAATCAAAGAAAGTAACATTTGTATTACAATCGAGGGATAAAGGAACAAAAAGGTTACCAGATGCAATTGAAGATAGTGACACGATTGTTGATTAGAATTTTGAATCAGGTTGGTATTATTTGTTTAGTCCGGATGTACTTGGTAGTTACTTTATTCCGTTTATTAGTTATGTTATTTATTTATTGTATAGCATAAACTAATCGAACTCCATTTGATCTCTCAAAATCGGAAGCTGATAATGTAATGGATGTTTATCAAGAAGTTGAATCAGGTTGTTATTATGTATTAAATACATTTATATAGAAATGCACATGTGGATATGTGTAGTTTTATCTTTTGAAATATTAAATGTTTGATGTTTACTCACACAAAACATCCTATCTGCAGATTTGGAATTAAAAAGGAAGGTTCAAACGAGGTCAAACAAGCGGAAACATATTGAAACGGCGAATAATGATGGTATGTTGATTTGCGCAATATTTAACATATATTGTTGATTATGCACATGTGTATAGTTATGGATGAACGTGATATATTGTGTTTTATGACAAATGTGTGTGCAGATGCAAGTACAATAAAGAAAAAATATCAAAGCGTATTAAAATGGTGGTAATGAAGTCAACTCAAAAGAAGGTTATGAAAAAAAGCAAATTGGCGTTTGAAACAAACACGCGTTACACCACATCAACTTTGGTTGGGGATAAGGAAATTGTCAAACAAACAAAGAAGTTTGTATAACATTTTCTTTAATGTATGTTTGGTTTAACATTTTGTTATGTTGGTGAACGTGAGGTTGTGAGATAATTAGAATTTTGTATGTAGGTGGTTAACATAGTTGGTTTGTAATATGGATTTTTTTTTTGTTATCGTTTGTACAGTACTCTGACATGTACTGTTCACAGCAGCATGAGAGCAGTCACGTCGCTATTCCCTGTCAGTGGTTGTTGGACCACCCCTGGCACGTGTTGACATTTGGTTGGCGCAGGATCTGCTCAGATCTGACCAAATCTTCTTAATTCTTGATCATCCGTACCTCGTACTAAAAGCTGGTACTTGGTCGAATATTCCGCGCGTGAGCACACGCGTGGAGATTCCTTCTATGAAGGTGATGTCACCTTGCTGATGTGAACACGTGCATGAGGTTGTTACTCTGCGCGGATCAGGTCACGCGCGCTGAAGGAGACATTTGCTGCTCCAAGGCTTGGCTCCGCGGATTAGAGCTCTGCGGTCTGCTTGTGAGATTCATTTTATGGGATAGGGTTACATATCCACGCTGCAATTAGGCGTTGGGATTAGGTACCCTATCCCTTCAAATAAAATTTGAACTTCTATTTTTGTTCTGTTTGAATCGTATTTCAATGTGAGACAATTTGTATATTGTTTGGGTTTGATTTAAGTTAAAAAAATTGGTTTGCTTAAATATATTTACACTTTTAGTTCACAAGCTATTGTCACTATTGTACACCCCTATGATTCTGTCATAGCTTGGGGTGTTACATCACAATACACAGCCCAGCCCCAGATGTTATGGGTTTCAGATGTTCCCGTCGAGCTCAGCTTTTTTGCCCTATGTATCACCGGTAAACGTACCTTTGATGGTAGTTTGATAAACAATATTCAATATATACATGACTTGGACTCGCATGGTACTTATTTTCTTCATGTATGCTACACGAAAATGATAAACACGATACTTGACTTTTCTAATGAATGCATGAAATTTACAATGAGTGTCACCAACACATACGACTGTGATCTGAACATAGTAGACATGTCTAGCAAGTAGCATCATAAAATCAATCGTATCGTTGGTCATGGTTTATGCAACATTTTTAACTTATCAAAAAAATGGCAACATTTGAGGAAAGCAACAATAGTGGCCAAACATTATCCTAATATTGCCTTTGCCAGCCATGATGACAACATCTTATCTAGTTCAAATACATTTCTAATGATTTGTAGCTTGTCAATATTACATTGAACACGTTGTTGGTGAACATATAATCTCGTATTTCGCCAAAGTTAAGAACGTTGACACGTTCACCTTAAGAGTTTAGCCATCAAGTTAAACAATATAATACTAGACATTTCAAACTTAACATAAGACGATGTTTGACCGCCAACAGTGTGTTCACCAAAAAATGTTGTGAAGGAATGTGTATCACAAAGCTTTGTCATGAAAGTAGAAGTTTTGTAGATGATACACCAGATGGATCTAAGTTTCTCTCTCACAACACACACATATGTGTTTGTGCGTGCGTGCGTGCGTGTGTGTGTGTGTGGGGGGGGGGGGTAAATGTTACACGAGAAAAAGGGAACAAGCGACCAAGGATTTTGCGTGCCTTATGGTTATAGATGTTAATTTTTTAGACATGGCTATAGAAGTATAATGACACAACCTGGAAAATTACTAGCTTGGTAATTTACTCGAGTTTAAAAGCTTATCTGGCATAAGAAGCAAGTGTTTGGGACAAAGTTTTGCTCATAGTATACTACTACTATACTACGTGGTCAAAAGTGCAACAAGCTTGGGCAAAGATAATGATTATTACTTTACATGTTTAAAAATATACTATGAAAAGATTTTTTATTTAATTTATACAATAGTATTGAATTATTATCTTTTTATGCTGTTCCACCTTTCTTGTCACGGAATATGCTTACCAACAAATGACCTATTAGTGCCTTGACTGTACTTTGCGCCTTTGACTACCTAGGTTTCGGCAGAGAATTATTTATCTATCTAAAGTGATTCCATAAACTTTGGGATTAATCCTTCGCTGTACAAACTACAAACTATGTGCAACAAGTGAGTCAAATGACCATCAGAATATCAATTCAATGATCAACATTTAGCTTGTTGCCTACAGGCAAGACTAGTTAAGATATACTCTGATGATTCAAGTTGATTATCTCATAGCCAATTATATATAGACATGTAGTATATGCTTCCACACAGCTAAAGGCAGCATATAAGTAGATAGTGGTCTAAGACACTAAGCAGGGGCGGACATAGGGAAGAAGCAGCGGTCGCGGACATTGTGGCTCAACTTCGCGCGCGTAGTGGAAAATTTGTTTTTTTTTTTTACGAAATTTGGAAAACGTTGCTACTAAAATGAAAAAAATGAAAAACGTTACTACTGATTTTGTGGCCTAGATCCGCCACTGACTCTAAGCTATTCTACCCACAAAACCATAACAGCCTAACATGTCCTAAAATATTATAGTCAAAGATTAATTAAAGTAATAATGTCATTATTTCTAAAAAAATATAGCTGAAAAACAATAAGGGGCTCTTTGGTAGCCTCTTAATGAGGCTCTTAACCATTCAGTGCTGAATGATTCAGCATTCGGCGCGTTTGTTTCAGCCTCTGAATGAAATGGTTAAGGCTGAATCATTAAGACTTGAGATGTTGCTGAACCATTAAGCACTGAACTAGGTTGAACCTTGATGAAACTCTCATATCAATGTGGGACAAGAAAACTAACCATTAAGAGGTCCAACTTAATGATTCAGCACTTAACCATTCAGACCTCTTAACCATTCAGACCTCTTAACCATTCAGACCTCTTAACGATTTAGACCTCTTAACGATTCAGCACTTAATCAACCAAACAGCCCCTAAACATTATAAATTTTGGTAGGAAACTATAGAAATGTACCTGAAGATGAAGTGCGTGCAGAAATGAAGAACAAGCCACATCCTTTGGCATGCCAAAAAACTCAATATAAGCTCCTTTTTCAAAAAATACTATCCTTATAAAATCATATACTTTTAGTGAACAATATAACCCTACCATAAACCCTTAGTCGTATATGATTTTGTGAATATATCTCAAATATTTGTAAAAGACTACACTATGGATAATGCTTTAGAGGGAAGAATAAATGAATTAGTTGAAAGTCAATGACTATAAGGGTTCCATCCAGTGTTGCACAATTATAAATTACAATGACGCAATAAACTAAGTGTTACAAGTGTTAGGGGTTTGGATCTCATGGATCGACTACGTGTGGGATGGAATAGGGACGGTATAGTCAATTACTTCCCCTACGCCACCCCATAGTAGCTTGATTCCAAAAACATATAAAGGTTTAAATTTTAAACTGTTGTGGTCTCATTATGTAGGGTTTGGCAGCCTTTTGTGGCTTAGCGTCGATTCAGTGAGGTTGGTTTTGTTTGTTGTCTCTTTTGAGTTGAACCTTCAATTTTTTACCACCTAATTGGTATCCATTCATCATACTTATTGCAGATTCTGCAGCCGCTGGAGTTTCGTAACTGACGAAGCCTGCAAACATATATCTAATTAAAAGTCGAAGAAAAATTAACAAGCTGGTTGTAACTGCTGTTGGGAGAGGGTTAGTATAAAAATGTAATCAACATTGCTATGATTTCTATTTGAAGTACAAAACGTATCATAGGCCAGTAAAAACCATCAAATGTAAAACTTTGCTTGAATTTAAATCACTTAAGATAAAACTGAAACCCTAAACCGGTTTCTATGCATGTAACGCTTGCTCATTTGAATTGTAATGATGTATTAGAAAAGTGAAATCCATACCAAAGCATTTGCTAACACCAGTTGCTTTGTCAACAAAAACCTTAGCACTCAAGACTCTTCCGAATTCCTTAAAGGCGTTTGCAAGTTCTGCATCATCAAATTCTTGAGGTATATGGTAAATAAAGAGATTGGCACCAGGTGGACCTGTATAAGAAACAAAGTATTTAAAATTACAAGAGTAACAATAAAACAAGGGAAATTCGATATATACCTTCTCAGTTCAAATTATAAGATGACTATTATACCCTTCTTCTCCTTACACTTAAAACTCTTGTAAACTACATGTTTCCATAAGGGAAGGATATTTATGTAATATGAAAATGAGTATATTTGATACTATGACTATTTATTGGGTAAATAGATATTCTGAGGCGGTCCGTTTCTTGGAGCGGGTTCAGAAGGTGGTCCACAGCGACTCGTAAAGCCCAAGGAACCAAGGGTTTGTTTTTAGTAGAGTAGGCTTTGCAATTCAAAAAGGGATAGCGGCGCAGCTTGTTGCTCGCTTACCCATTATCCAGATGTAACTTGGTTTTTATTGTGGAATGAAGTTTAAGTTCAAGGAAAAAAAAACTAAAATATTATTTAGCATTTAATCTGTAATAAACACACACACACTGAAAAGAGATCTTTAACCTTCAGCATGGTCACCAGGAGTAGCAACACCATTTGATGATGTTGCAGGAAGATTGTTCATAACCGAATGTGGTACAGGACTAGGTGGCCCACTCATCATTCCCCCAGGGTAAGCCATAGGAACACGTGGATAAGCATGCACCGGATAATTTCTTGGTGTCCCTCTCACTGGATTTGCATCGGGAAAAGAAGGTTGATTCTGGCCCGATGAAAGCTGATATGGCATGAGCCCATAACTTCCAGTACCCTACACGCAAAAGCAACTTTTACAAAAGCAAAAAAGATATACCAGAAACTAAGAGAGTGTTTGGTTTGAGGCCTTGAAAGTATTATGTTGGTTTAAAGGTATGAGTTTGTTTATAAAATCAGGTAATATATTTAAATTGTTATCAGACGCATTCCCATTTAGAATGTTATCAGACCCATTCACATACGATCTATAATCAAACCCGTACGGCCATATCCATAATCAACCAACAAACCTGATATCCATAGTTGTTATATGGTGAAATGTAACCCATTGGCATTGCTCCAAATAAAGATGGATGTGTGACGTCAGCGTTTGCGAAATTCGAACCCCATGATTGTGCTTTTTGAGCTTTTCTAGCTAGCCTTTCCTTTTCAGTGTCTGCCCATTTGACCACCAAATGGACAGTTGAACCCTATTTGCAACAACAAATTAACTTGCATAATTATCATATAACATACAACTGTTTGCAACAAAGGATAAAAATTGGTACTCTGATTAACCAAAAACAAATTGTCATATTTAATAAAAGTTCATTTATTAATTGAATACACACAACCTCCATCTTGTGCTTCCCGTTAAGGCTCTCTATAGCGGCAACTGCTTGCTCTTTCGTCTCATACTTCACAAAAGCACAACCTGCCACCATGGTGAATAAAACATCAAAAGATAAAACTTTACATGTGAGTTATTATTATAATTACATCAGCACTTGCTTGATCAAACGACATTGCATAAGATATATTACACTGCACCTTTGCTTGTCTGTTGAGAACCTCTCAAGATTAGTAAGTCTTTTAATGTTCCGTATTGAGAAAACAATTCTTTAACTTCACCCTCAGAGACATTCTTCGGAAGCATGCCAACAAAAAGCTTATGCTCTTAAACAAACCACAACACTAATCAGATATATTAAGCGATACATTATAGAAACGTGTAGATTTTTTTTTTTATTTTTTTTAATTTTCAAACGCCAAACCATTTTATTCCATGAAACACAAAATTAGTAATATAAAATACAATAAAACAGCATGTCTCACCTAGTCTTTCCACCTCACCATCAGCATATTTAACTTGCAGTGGATAAGATGCCTAATACACACAACAGAAAACACATATTATCATCCCACCAAAATTAACCACTAACAAATCACTATACGAAAAGTCGAAAAGCATATCAATTTCCCCTAAATACGCCAGGGCTGTCCAAACAGGTCTTATCGTGTTTAACAAGTCAAAAACAACGCAATTAACACAAGTATCAAACATAATACGGCTCGTTTTATACCACGTCAATAACACAATGTCCATAACACAGTTATATGTTTATTTACCAAGAAAGAGAAACTACCGAACCTAGCCTCCTAGTTTTAATTATTTTAAAAAAATTATATAAAATGACATTGTGTACTTTTTAATTTTTATTAATAGGTTTTATCATGTCTTAAACAGGTCAAGAACTGTCACCATACCTCATGATCATCATCATACTCTGTTAATCCCACCAATAGCAAAAGCTAAGGTATGGTCTGAGGAAGGTAAAATGTAGACAGCCTTACCTCTACCCCGTGGGAATAGAGAGGCTATTTCCAGTGAGACCCTCGGCTCGATAGTGGTTTTGTATCAAGCCTTGGACACAAGGCACATGGTATTAGCAATCGGGACAAACCCGATTGTTGCATGTACCCCCTAGTCATTTGGCTATCAACGCCACCACATGATGCATGATTAACCGTCCGTCATTTCTAACGTTATTTTCACGAAATTAGTAAAATAACGCTATATACATTATATATGCACAGCGGGCTTAAAAGGTTAAAACTATCACCCACTAAACTAATTATTGGATTCAGTCCTGCAAATAATATGTAACTAAGATACTTTTTAATTTTCTGAAATAAAGTTATAATAAAAATAAGTTTAAGATATGTAAAAAATAAATAAATAAATAAAAAATAATAATAATCACCCCAGGCAAAGTTTTCTTATTGTGACACGCATCCACAGCTTTGTCTGCTTCCTCTCTAGACGGACATATAACAAAACAACAACCTGATAATAATAAAAACATAACCACATTTACAATGATAATATTAAATACCTATCAATTGAATGTAAACTGTAAAAAAAACGAATTGCATATTGTGATCTGGAAGCAGCAGCATTGAGTAAACTAACCTCGAGAGGCGCGTGTAGCTTTGTCTTTAATGATGTTGACTTGGTCAACGAGAGCGAATTCTTCGAACATTGCTGTGAGTTGTTGTTCCGTCATGTGTTTTGGGACTTGACCTACGAACAGCTTCACGCTCTCCTCCTTGTTTTCTTGTTCTTGTTGTTCTGCCATTATTATTATTATTAATGTTGTTTGTTAGTTTGTTTCTCTCTCTATTCTCTCTGGTTTGGTTTCTGAGTGATCTCGCTTTGACTCTCTCTCTCTTGTTTCTCTCTCTCTCTAGAATTGAGTTGGATTCCTGTTCGAGAAAAAAGAGGGAGGTTGCTAATGAGTAATGTTTGTTTATAACGATTCCTCTACTGTGTATAAATAGGTTTTTTGGTCCTCCAACTAATTTTTTTAATATTCCTTACCTAAAGAATCAAACTCGGGTAGGGGCTCAGTTAAGGGTAGTCGTTCGGGTTACACCGGCCCCTACCCTTTGGGCATGATGGTTCGGTTATGTTTGTTGTGTTGCATCAATTTTGTTAGTATGTAATGGAAAACACATGTAAATATGTAACTGAGAGATTCGTGAGACCTGCTACTGATGCTGAGAGCGTTGAAGTCGACATGATTGTCAGTGTGTTTGAGTTCCCTTTAGGGTATGCAGTTATGATGGCTAATGATTCTTTAACAGAATCGGTTATGGAGAGAGTAGGGAAGTGGCCGAAACTTTATGGTGTTATGTTGATAATAATGTGTAACCCTTAATTGTTAGTAATCTCTCCTTATTTATTCCAACATGTTGGGTATAAGAAATCGAAGGAGGGTGGGCGTGTAAAGGTAAAAAACTGTGTTGAGGATTTAAGAAAAAAAAACTTTATCCATTTTCTATTTAAATGTCATTCATTTTACCAAAAATCATTAAACATTCACCGTTTTCCCCACTTTTAAATCATTAAAAAAACAATGGATGACGATCTGGATTCTCTTAGAGTAATCATTTCGTCGCTCGATGAAGACGATGATATATTCTCATCGGACAACAGCTTAAAATCCATACAACCTGCACCATTTCACAAAAAAAAAATTAATGAATTTTAGTTTTTGGTTAGTTAAATTAAAATGTTTAATGTATTTTTTTTAAGTGTTGGGGTACCTTAAGGTAGTCCCCCCTCCCCCCTCTCCAAATATGGTGCTTTAAGATGGTGCTATGGTAGCATTTTACAAATTTGATGTGACAGCCCAGGATTGAAATTTGATAAGTTACCTAACATGACCATACCCACCACCCTTACTACCTTAGACTATGTAATGGTTTGGTTTAAAAAAGTGAAAAGGTGATTGTTATGTCATTGTTACATAGATAGCGGAACTCTCAATAGTATTTTTTTTCTCTAAGGTATGTAATGGTTTTTGGTAAGCAAATTAAATATAGGAAAAGAAAATAAGTAAAGGTGTGTGATGTAGGGATAAATATTTGTCACCCACTTTTTAAAAATTTAGTATCGGTTCTTTTGGCATCTGACTAGGTTTAGTACAAATACATGTAGAGAGAGCATTTGTAACGAGTACCGCTACCGCAACATAGATTCGTACCCGATTTTGTAAAAATTCGGTATCGGTACCGATCTCATCCCTAATGTGATGTGGCTATTGATGATTGGCTAAAAAGAGTTGAATATAAAAGTTGTTTAAGTTGGAAGCTCGCCTCACACTTGTGACTGGACCCCCCCCCCCCCCCCCCCCCCCTCCATACCCCACAGGCATGGTGTTTCTGTTTCAGGCCCATCTAGATGAGGTGACGTTAAGCGTTAAACCATAACACATATAGTCTTAGCTTATAACCAAATTGTTAATACCCACGACTTTTTGTTCGATCGGTCCGGTCTCGTCTTTGAAACAGACCAAGTTATAATGTTTAATATAATAAGCATATAAACACACAAAACACGTAGTTATGATATGTTTATTTTTAGTTTTTTATCACATTTTAATAAAAACTTTTTAAGAGGTTGAGACACGCCTGATATACTATTCTTTTGAGTCCTAAAATATTGTTTTTTATTCAAGCTAGAGTTTTTACACGTGTTTATTATGTGAGAACTTTATACCATTTGTAGTAACAAAAAGGTTTTTATTATGAATCAATTTTATAGCATTCGTAGTAACAAAAGTTATGATAAAGTTATTTAACTTTATAATAGCTGAAGCGTAAGATGACATGAACCTGAACCCGATATAGTTAATTGGGTATTTGGGTTAGTTTTTGAATAGGAACTTTGTGTTTCGAGTTCTCCTGAAAACCCCGAGAAAGTCAAGGCACAATCTAAAAATTCGACTTTTCCTAACCCTAGTTTTCACTTCCTAGCAAATTTTAATGACCGACTTTTCGTATTCCAGAGAAAGTCAAGATATATTTTAATGCTTGATATATCGTGAAACTTGGGGAATGACCATGTTTATTCGGTTGGATATATACGCATTATAAAATTTTCATATCTTATGTCAGTTAGCACATAAAAGGTTTATGATGTTTCAGTATTGCTTATATGCATTATAAATTAAGATAACTAGCAGGATGCCCGTGCGATGCGACGGGGAACACAAACATTTCTAAAGGTGTATATGGTTCGGTTCAGTTCAATTTGGTTATTAGTCTCAACAAAAACCAAAGTCGTCGGCTAAACGGTATTATTAACCAATTGGCTAACTTGTTCAGTTTATTTTTGTAAGATTGTTGGTTTTAATTCGGTTCAGTTAATTTTTTTTAATAATCAAAACCAAACTTTGTCTAAAATTTTGGCTTTAGAGGTACATGAAATGAGGGTATAAAACTACAAATACATGAAATGGAAGCTAAGAATATATGAAATGTTCAATTTTTAGTTTTGTTAATTTTGGTTAACTAATGGTATAAAAAAAACCCGATAACCAATTTTAAGCTAATTAGGTTGTTAGCTTAATTCAGTTTTCAATTGATTTGGGTTGGTTACGTCTGTTTTCAGTTATTGCCCACCGCTGGATGTTGTTAGTCACGTAACACGTCAAATTTTTAAAAACTAAAAAATAATAGTAATATTACAAACATGTACTCCACAGAGATGAATAGATCGTAAACAACAAGTTTAGTATCACCTATATGTATCGGTATAAACATGAGTTGGTCTACGTTTCGACTTAAACCTCTTTTTTCTTTTGAAAAAATGAGTAATGTCAAATATAATATGTTTTCGTACTTATTTTATGTGCGCTTCCAGTTGGTCTACATCTCGATGTAGATTTTGTTCCCAATAGAGTTAAAAGCAATGTGTTTTACACTTTTTTGTGTAATTGTCATTTATGCATTGTGTTTTAGAAATTGTGTGCACATTCACTTCACTTTGTGTGTTAGTGTACGGTTCTACCCGACGTGCGTTACCGCAAGCTAGCTGACGAAAAATATATATCTGAAAGATCTCCTTCATCGTCCTCTCCCGCGCAACCTAGGGTTTTAGCGTACCCTCTCTGATCCTCAAAGTTCTCGGTATTACCTTTAAATTTTACGATTTCTAACTAATATCTTTAGGCTTAATTGATCTAATCGATTGTATAATATTGTTTGCTAATCGTTTAATTTCCTTTTATTTGTTGAAAATGTAAACAGATTATACACACCGTGTCGACGCCATCATGCCTCGGTAAGTTTTTTTTTAATTTCTTTCTAATTTAAATTGATATTCATGAGTGTCTTGACCTGACCTGAACTCTCCTAATTGTTGTTGCATTTGCAGGTATTATTGTGATTATTGTGACACTTACTTGACACATGATTCCGTAAGCGATCCGTTATCCGACTTTCTATCTTTCTATGAAAATATTGTTAATGATTCTATACTTTTATTGCAATTCGTGTTTATATATTTATTATATGGTATTTCATGGAGTAATGATATTATTCTGACTACCATGGTTTACAACTGCGTCGGTTTTGAATTACATATGTCGATTCTTGACATTCTAGGTTGATGCTAATATCTCCTGATTACAGTTTAATTGATCTCCTTGTGTCATGTGTTATGCTTAGCCAATAGTGATATCTAAATTACTGTAATCCGAAGTATTTCCTGTTATTAGACACCTTAGTTTTAAAAGGCATGCATGAGGCGCGACTGCGCGAGGCTAGCTGGAAAACGTTTCATGGCTTGAGGCGGCGCGTCATGTATTCCTGGGTCAAAGTAAAGGTCTGTAGGATGCTGATATGTAAAAATAACCAAATACACGTAAAAGTTGATAAAAAGGTTGATTTGTAAAACAGGTAAGAGAGACACGACTTGTGGATGTAAATAAAGGCATAAAGCTTATTTGGTTATACATTAGAGGAATGCCTAATGTAGTAAATAAAGGCATAAAGCTTATTTGGTTATACGTTAGAGGAATGCCTAATGTACTTGATGCACGCTTCTAAGCTTGTGGGACCTACATGCTTTGGAGTGCTTCATGCTTTTTTAAACCAAGCTAGACGCCAATTCCAGTTCTTAACCGGACAATTTATCACTAGTGACTAGTTAGACAGTAGCACTTGAAACATGCTTGTTTTCATCGTTTAAGATGTGTGGTAGCTAGGAAAGCAAAGATTACCTTTTCTTCTAGCAGAGCAGGATACAAAAACATTGGATAGAGATTTAACTCTGGTGAGGTGTATTGGCGTAGATAAATTGAAGACTTACAGCTAGTTTGGTGCAACATTATTTGCTTCAATGGTGTCTGTAGGAGTCAATTTAACTTATATATGTGAACATTGGTCAATTTGGTCCGTCTTTTATTGTTATGGTGATTATGGGTTTAAAGGGGTAAACTGAAAGTTAGTTAAAGCCCTAGGGTTCAAAAAGTTTCCCCACAGCGTTCTCAAGTGTTTTTAACTTCCGAAATTGCTTAATTTTAAAAACTGGACGAGTATTTGAATAATAGCTGTTCTAATAATCATATTTAATATGTTTAAGACTTTATGTATGAGACTAAAAGAAAATGCACAGTTTTTTAGTTAGCTTTGACCTTTTATTCAACCTGCCAGATTTGCCACCTATAGTCCAATGCATTTCTAGATGTTGGTTCAGTATTTAATGTTTTTTTAGATATAAAATTAATATTTCATAAAGATTACACTTTTAAGAGAAAATGTAAGGTAAGAAGGGCAAGGTATCTAACCATCTACCTGAAAAGAAAGGCGAAGACGATTAAAACGAGTAATTATAGAAAAATAGAGCTCAAAAGCACATGTATAACAACATACCTTCCCAGTTACTGTAACAAATAAACAAACTCTAAAATTTTAGTTACATGTTTAATAAAAAGAATGAATAATTCAACATGAATTTAGGGTATAAATTTTAAATTCTGCAGCCTGATGTTTGTCACACTACTCACTCTATGCTTTCTTAGAGAAAACAAACACACCATCTCTTCTCACTGAATTCATATAGAAATTTCCTTTATTAGTTCATCGTGCTCGATATTTAGTTAAGTATTTTCCTCCTCCAATGAGTGCTACAGGATGAGTATTCGTCATCTAGCATGTGATATTGCGGTTAACAATTCGATCTTACTTTTTCCAGCCTTCTGTAAGGAAGCAGCACAATGCAGGATACAAACACAAGGTACTCGCCCATGTCATTTTAAATACAACATACAAGTTTACAACAAACTCTTTAAGATTTTTAACTTGCATATATAATATAATTACAGGCAAATGTTCGAATCTACTATCAACAATATGAGGCACAACAAAATCAATATCTGATTGACCAAAAAGTAAAAGAGCATCTCGGACAAGCTGCTGCATATCAGCAAGTTGGTGCTGCATACAACCAACTCAGACCTCGTTTTCCTGTTCTACCTACTCCAATGATGCCAATGCCTGGGAATCCAATGATGCAAATGCCTCCTGGAATGAGGCCACTGGCCCCATTGCCAAGACCTATTCCTGGTACTCTTACCTTTTATGTTTTATGTTTTTTTTTAAACTGTCATTTTAATTATGAAGAAATAGATGGAACATGTGACCGTACATTAACACTTTCTCTTACATACTATATTTAAATTTGTTATCGATTGCATACTAGTATTACCACAGTCCACCTTCATATCAATAACATCATTTTTGTTCACAAATGGTTAGTTTGGGTCAAGAAATTTATGGGAAGACCAGTTTAACAGAGGAGCTGTTAATCATCTTGAATGTTATTGGCTTTTCGCCTTTTCGGTGGTTTATCTTCAGATTAATTTGATTAAATTTTGAAAAAGGATGTGATATATTCAATTGATAAATCATATGCAACTGGAAAAAAACATATGTGGCAAATTGGTGGATCAGGCTGGTTGAGTTATACGTCCGGGCAGGTTAAGGTTAAAAATGGATAAAAATTCACCATGGGTCAAAACTGTCTTGGTTGATCTAAGTTCTAACAACCTTTTGTCCAATTTTTTAAATTTTATAAATAGTTCTTATATTAAGATGCTCACAAAACCATTATCAAAATAGTGGTCCAATTCTTTAATAAAATTTAGGAATTTGTGAATGCCAGAGTATACTTTTGGTGACTTGTAGATCATTCAGCCTGTTCACTCTTTTTGGCATAGTGTTTTAGTTTTACCCATTTGACCCGGTATCAATAAAACGCAAGTTACGCAACCAAACTCATCCATTTTGGGTGATGCATCAACATGAACCCAACATAACTCTTTTATTCTATTAATTAATAATTAATAATAATTTTTGACTGTAATCAAACCACGTTTAACCATTTTTTTCTATTGCTCTACCAGGATATCCCGGCATGCCCCCAACGTTGGCACCGCCTGGTGCTCCTTCCATGCATGGTCAGGTCAACCCATCCATGCCCGGTCAGGTCAACAACGGTGTGCCAAGGCCTATAACCATTAGTGCTCCAATGATGGCCCCGGGCGCCCCAGGGAGCTCAGGAACCCCTACTTCAGGTGTGCCACCGCCAATGTATACACCAGGCATGTATCAAGCCAACCCAACAGCACCAGCACCATCGTCTGGAGGTTTTGAAAGTCCAAATGCTAGTGCCCAACCTCAGGAGGCTCACCGTTAATCTGTTTGAAAACACTGGTTTTTTGTTTCTTGGTTTAGAACTGGGCTTGTATGAAATTTATCTCACCCACAATCCATTCTATTTTTCCATATATTTTGGAATTGATTTTGTATGAGCTGTCTCCTTGAATCTATAGTCTCTGTTTTTCTGTATTTCAAACTTGGAACAAATAGCATCAAGCAGCTTTTGCAGGTAATTTGTTTGTTGCAAACATGGAGGTGAATTAGGTAATGGTCAAATTCGATTAGATGAAGTCTTTTCAGTATCGACTATAAATGGTAGGGTCAGGCTGTCCTGCAGCCGCGTTTCGTAATTCTTGGTGATAGGCCATGTAGCATAAACTAATCTATGCAGTTTTAGATGTTCAAAATACTGATGATGTAACTGTGGTAAGTCTATGGCTGGCTAATTGGGGCGGTTGGGTTGGGTCGTGTGTTGGGTCAAAACATTTTTGTGAGTTGTGACATAGTGGGTTTGAGTGAAAATGAGTATGGGTCAGTGCCAACCCCTTTGGTAAAATACATATGGTGTAAGTCTATGCCTGGTAAAACAGGTTGGATTCTATGTCAGGCCAAAACGCGTGTTGGGCCAGCATGAATTTGAGTAAAAATGAGTTCGGGTCAGAACAAGCGATTAAAGAAAATTTATCAAAATAGATTCATACGACATATTCTTTTATACTTGGCATTTAGTGGCGCTGGATATTGGCCGTGATGGTGTAGCATACCTGAAGGGGTAGGGTACTATTCCCTAGCGCTCTCGGCGCACCCTACCCATTATCCAGATCCTCCGCCCAAACAACACACTTAAGAAGGTAACACAGCAGCGCCAAAGTGCACTGCTGACTCTGCGCAGAACGTCCAGTTGACAGCGCCTGGGTACATCCCTTTTGGAACCCAACTTGCCACTTCCCATCAGATGTCAGCTGTCAACTGGTCAGCCGCCTGACACCGTCTGACACCAGAAGAAAAGGAGTCCTCTCTGCAGAACCAGCCACTGTGCGCCACGTGTACCAATGACAGGGCACCGCACAGCCAGCCAACCACGTAGCGCCGCGTGGCCCAATCAAGAGCAGCCCTCCTCAACTTGGATCACTTTACCTGACTAAGGATTGAGATCCAACTAAATGGGTTCCTAAGCAACCGGCCCAGGCCTCGGGCCCAAGCCCATTAACAACCGAAGTGGGCCTGATGACCTCAGGCCCACGCATCTCCTATAAAAGAAGGACTTAACCTCCTTTCTTAGGGTAGTCAATCAACCAATTAGAACGAACACACTTGTACCATTACTTGTATCTTATATCAATAAAGATCATCCTTTTTTCAGTGGACGTAGGTCTCACGACACTGAACCACTTACATCCTTGTCTTTCATATTACTCTGCTTGTCGTCTGTGCAAATAACCATAGATTAAACCATCGTCGTGAGCAAAGGATTATACCCTGCAGCGAACACGAGTCATTGCACCCCACTCCTATTACCCCATTATACTCGTTGTTTCTTCAATACCCTAGTTGAGGAGGCAGAAACGATGTCAGGGAGGTGCTGGCGATTTTGGTGGTGATGGTACTGGTTATGAGGAAGAGATAGTGGGTCCATCTTTATATTTTGTCATTCTTCTAAAAATATCTATCTTTAATTCTTTATCCAACAAACAATATTTCGTAATCATTTTTTTCTCTTTCATACACTCACAAATATTTATAGAGACTCATACCAATGTTTTCAGAATCAGGCCGAACGTTAAACCCATCCACTGGTCCAACCCCCTAAATCCCGGACCAATCGGCCGGTTTCCCGGTCTGACTACCGGTTTACCGATTTGTTGCACAGCTGGTCCGATACCCTTCCGGACAGTCCAGGTCTCAATTCCCAGTTCGACCGGCCAATCCATATTTCAAAACACCGACTCATGTGAGCGTCAGGATAAAGACCTAAATGTGACAATGTGAGCTAGGGGTGTTCATGGTCCGGTTTTCGCGGTTTTTAGGTCAAACCGTGAACCGAACCGTTAGTAACGGTTTTTGAATTTTGTAAACCAAAACCAAACCGTAGAAATTTTAAACCGAACCAAACCAAACCGTTAGTAGCGGTTTGGTTCCGGTTCGGTTTCGCGGTTTGGGCTCGTTGAATCTTTATACAAGATGTCCCGAATTTGCAAAAAAAAAAAAAAAGAATGTCGTCCACAACTCCAAGTTCTTTGAAACATAAAACAAGTTTTTTTGTAATAATTAACAATCCAAATATCTTAAAAGACCGTCTGATTTAGCAAATACATAAATAAAATATACCCAAACACATCAAAACAAAGGTTGAATTTGAAATTTAAAAACTTATATAAGGATTTAAATTACTGTAATGAAATATATGCTAATGTAAAATGAGTTAGCCCACTATTACTTTACAAAAATTTAGTTATAGGCAAAAACAAATTTTTATTTTATCTATGTCTATGTATAATATGAAAATATTTATAAGAAAATATAAATAAATCCTTACGGTCCGGTCCGGTTTTTTGCGGTTGGTTTCCGGTATAAACCGTAGACCAAACCGTTTGCTACGGTTTGAAAATATTGAAACCGACCGACCGAAAGTTAAGTAAAAAAACCGACCATGAAACCAAACCGACGACCGGTTTGGGCGGTTTCACGGTTTGAAACCAAGCCGTGAACACCCCTAATGTGAGCGAGTTTAGATATATTAAAAGAAGTAAACTTGAAACAAAATACAAGTAAAGGGACTATTTCCGTAACAATCTAAAACCCATTGAATACACACCGGATAAGGCACTTTCAATTTATCTCTCCCAAAACCTTCAAACAGAAACAACAACAGTCACTCTCTTTCTTTCTTCTGCCGGAAACAATGGCGATCGCAGTCGCATCCTGCTGGTTTAACGCGTTCGCCACCGTCGGTGCTTCTCGGTCTACATTCTCCTCCCACCGTCTCTTCTCCTCACCTCAAATATCAGCTACTCGTTTAGCCGTCCCTAAAGCTACCAGTAGTAACAGTCAATATCCGAAGAAGAAGAAGAGGACTCCTCCTAAGGACCCTAAATCATCACCTGAGGTATATTTCAACTTGTTTACTTAGTTTCAGCTATGTTTGTGTTACCTTGTTAGGTTAGTTAACAGTTTGTTGGTTGAGTTTTGAATTTTATTAGTTTAGGAGATGATTAAACCTACTTTTAGCAATGTATGAGTGACTGAATGAGAGAGGTTTGAATTTTAGTTTGATTTGTTTGTTTGTGTTAGAGTTAGGTTAGTTGTTATGTTAGTTAGGTCATAGGTGGTTTGTTTGCTGGTTGAATTTTGAATTTGATTGATTTTGAACTTGTTTAGGTAGTTTCATCAATGTATGAGTGAGAGAGTTTTGAGTTTTGGTGTGATTTGTTTGTGTTAGTTTAGTTTGGATGTTAGTTTGGTCTGGTGGCTTGTTTGCTAGTTGAATTTTGAATCTCATTTGGTTTGGAGATGATTTAAGCTATAGAGTGTTTAGGTGAAATGTGATGCTAAATTTAGCCCAATCCTATGGCTCACCGTGTTTGATTAGTTACCTAATGGAATACGTTCATATTTGTGATGTAAATCATGTAATGCAACTGAAAACTTAAGAGTTTGTTCAGTTCATTGTCAACGGGATGTTTTAGCTGCTAGGTTTTACGATAATGAACTTGTTTAGTTACGTTCAGCAACCTATGAGTGAGAGATATTTTGAATATTAGTGTAATTTGTTTGTGTTAGGTTAGTTGTCATGCTAGTCAGGTGGCTTGTTTGCTAGTTAAATTTTGGAGATGATTAAACCAAGTCTCATCATTTAATTTATGCGTGTGTTGCTCTGAGTGTTCAGACGAGATGTGATGCTAAATTTAGTTCTTACTTCTTCCTATGGCTCATTGTGCTTGACTAAGTTAACTAATAGAGCACATTCATATTTGTGATGTAATGCAACTGGAAACTTAAGAGTATGGTTCAATTAATTGTCAACAGGATATTTTAGTTGGTAGATCTTTACTTCTAGTGTTATGTGGCCATTGGAAGAAAATATCTACTATCGTAATACATCTCAGTTGCTTGTTTTTTTTTTTTTTTGATACTTTAAAATCAAATCTCACTGACATGCTGGCAACCGTGGTTCTTTGTGTGTGTTGGTATATTTGCATCCAGAAAGAAGTTAATATTCAAAAGCTTTCAAGAAGATCGAGAGACGAAAAGTATTCAAATGCTGATGATTACAGTGATGTAAAAAGTGCAGAACAACCTCAGTCAACTGCCTTCAAGTCGTTTGGTACACAGAGAAAAAACGCCAAAGGTTTTATGGGTAACTTGAAGGATCAACAGGTATTGAGAGATCATTTCAATTCATGATTTGATTCTTTTTTCTTTTATGCTGAGACATGTAGATGGATTCATGGCAAACTGTTGCACTATATAATTATCAGCTGTCGGTTCCTTAATTTCCATTATACGCGTCAGTAGATTTTATGGTATTAACGGTATGGCTATTTAGGATGAATCATTTGTTGCTGTTTTTCATTCTTATGCATCCAAACTTAAATAGAAGCCAAGTTGATTTTTGTTGGGCTGCTCTTTTTTTTTTTAATTTATCTCTAAGGTTTGTTGGTGGTAATTTTCAGTGCGGCCGGATTTCTTTTTGATCCTATACAGAATATTTTCTGTTTATTATTCTGCTGGGATGCTCTGATATTCAAATTTATTTCTCGAATTAATTCAAGTACACACATTTATATGATTTGCCTGTGTTTTTGAACATTTTATTTTAGTTGCATCATCCAGATTCAATTGTTCGACCTCATTACCTGTAAAAGTGATCCTTAATTTACTGCAAGCATAACCATCTTAATATTTCCAGGGCGAGACTGCTAAAATTCAAGATGCTTCGTTTCTTAATGCTGTTGTGAAGGTAAATATAATATAAGAATCTACTGAAACGTTTCAAACTGCACCTTTCGTTAATAGTAGAACCACATCGATGTTGGTATATTATGCTATCTGCTTTTAAAAAAAAATTGTATTATCTTTTGCATCCAAAGAAAGGTTCTATAGATATTTTAGATCTTATCCTTTGGCTTGGCATGAAAAATGTGAAGTTGATCACTTTATCACATTATACCATAACTCCATAGTCTCATTCTTTTGGAATCAATAAAACGGTGATGATCTTATGCAATTTAGAATGATGGGTGTATGTCAACATTACATAGTGTTTATGTTAACATCCTTGTCATTCTCGTTGATAGCCATCGTTAGCTTTTAACATTATTGTTTTTTTAATTAGGTTTATTGTACTCATACTGCACCTGATTATTCACTCCCTTGGCAAAAGCAAAGACAATATACAAGTACAGGGAGGTATGTGTATGTCTATTTCTTTACATGCATGCGAAAATTGTAATAATATGCTATGACAATAGTCAAACAGCTGTTTCTCATTGTTAATGCAGTGCTTTCATGATTGGTGATGGAAAGCTTTTGACTAATGCTCATTGTGTTGAACATAACACACAAGTAGGTTATTTTACTGTTCTTTATTGATTCAGTGATATTAATTTAGTTCAAAACCTGGTTACATGAAACAAGTAGATAATTTAACAAAAGATTATTTTCTTATAAAACGAAACCCATGAAATAGTTATCTTTAATCATACGACCTTTATCTTTACGATCTACATGGCAAACTTGTAATGCCTGTAGTTTATTACCTTTGAGCATATAATTTGGTTTCTGTGCTTTTTACACTATGATGTATGATATATTCTTAATGAGGCATTATCATATGAATGCAGAAAAGTTATATGAAGTTTCATATTAATTTGATGCCTTGTATATTTTCTTTATGTCAATAATCCAAAAAAGCTTCTTAAGCTCTAGTAGTTGATTTCACAAACGTTGCATGTGTTCTGAGTGTTGAGTATCAATATTTCCATTAATTTCAGGTGAAAGTCAAGAGACGGGGGGATGATACCAAGTATGTGGCTAAGGTACTCTGATCCCTATTATAATAAAGCATTCCAATTAATGCCACATGTCACTCTCTCCTTTAATTTATTTAATAATTAATAATAATATTAAAATTTTAATATCTAATATTATTAAATTATTAATATATAAACTTTATCTTATTTTATATCAAATGAATTTTTCTTTTCATCTCTCTCCTGTTAGATAGTAATGTTAAATCATAATTTTCCATTTCTTTCTTCTATTAATAATACTATTAATTTATATTTTATTGTAATAAATAAAAAACAAAGTAAAATGTTATAATAAGTAAATAGTACATCAGAGTTTATTTTTTAAAGACATATCTTGACTACTTCTTTTGTTAACTGAGTTAAATTATATTTATTCAACCTGTGTAAGATATTACTGTTTTGTTACTTACTTAGTATATAAAATTACTTATATTTAACAACCTAGTTAATACTAATAGGATAAATGAGTAATTCGTTCCTATCATGCCAGTGTAAATATATTCTAAAATGTTATCGTGACTTATTATCCCACTATTAGTTTTATTATTTGCATCTGGGATGTGTAAGATATTTTCCTTTGTCATAATATTTAGCCTTTGTCAATATTTTGTTAGTGATTATGTGATAGACCCCGCAGCCGCATCTAATGTTATAATCAACAATTCACTTACAGGTTTTAGCTAAAGGCATGGAGTGTGACATAGCTTTGCTCTCAGTGGAAAATGAAAAATTCTGGAAAGGAGCTGAGCCGCTTCAGTTCGGCCATTTGCCTCGTCTTCAGGTTAGTTTCTCTGCACGCTCTCCCCCTCCCTGAAAACCAAAAATAAAAAATCAATGGAGTTCATTTTCAAGATCTATAAAATTCTAGAATGTTACATGAAATTATTGACTTGAACCAAAAGTAAAAAGCTTATATGATATGTATTTGTAACTACTAACTACAAACTTTCGTCTGCAGGATCCTGTTACTGTTGTAGGGTATCCACTTGGGGGAGACACTATTTCAGTGACCAAAGGAGTTGTATCTCGAATAGAGGTTTGTTCTACAATATGGGCCTTCATGGTTGTAACTTTGATTTTCTAGGAATTAATTATTAAAAAAATGCTGTCTGAATGGAAAAATATGCTGCCTATTCAAGCATGATAATGCCCTTAATATCTTGTGGTAAAAATAAAAAAAAGTCAGTTATACGAGACATGTTTTGATGGAATTGGATTTCTATGGCAGGTCACCTCCTATGCTCATGGATCAGCTGAACTGTTGGGCATTCAGATTGACGCAGCAATTAACCCTGGTAAAATCTCCGTTTCTTGTCAAGTTTGTAAGACAAACATATACTTACTCTAAGCAGTCAATATCGGTGATATCTCGGTGATATATCGGTGCTATCTCGGTCATAGGGCCTTATCTCGGTCACAAATATCGGTCCCTATCTCGGTTTCGATAATCTCGGCCGATATCGGTGATATATCGGCCGATATCGGTGATATATCGGCCGATATCGGTGATATATCGGCCGATATCGGTGATATATCGGTTGTATTGGTGATAATATCGGTGATATATCGGTTGTATCGGTGATATATCGGTTGTATCGGTGATAATATCGGTGAATATTATTATTATTATTATATATATATATTATGTATTCTTTAATTACCGATATCTCACCGCGATAACCGATATCCCAAATATCGGTGCTTGACCGATAACCGATTTTAACCGCATTAACTGCTTAGTACTTACTTTTCCTTTTGATTTACTACCATTATGATGCTTCATGTTTCTTCCTGCTGTAATCACTGCTTATACCAGCCATTTTGTAGGTAATAGTGGTGGCCCTGCTTTCAATGATCAGGGAGAATGCATCGGTGTGGCATTTCAGGTAAAAGAGGTTTAATATGCTCCATATGTTACCAGAAAAGAGTCTTATGTCAAATGAGCAAGTATTATGATTAGAAGGGTAAAATGTCAAGTGCATAAATATGTACCAAGCTTCATTGAGGCTGGAAACAAAAACCATCGATTTTCAAGTTTTTTTTATTTATTTAAAGTAATCTTTTAAGTTAATTGGGTTCTATGTGTTGCGTCAGAAAAAAAAAACTCAACCGGGTCAAAGTTCCAATGCGGATTACTGTAAATAATTTTTTTTGAAACTTCAGTGTATTTTTTTGCCACAACAAGTTGGTCACAAAAATAAAATTGGACCAAAGTTGGTTATTTTTTATTCAATTTACCTATAAATAGAATGTATTTACTTTATAAACTGTTAAACCACAACTTTTAGCTTAAAATGAGGAGCACCGGAGTCTAGTAGGTAAAAAATTTATACTCAATTTTCCAAGTAGAGTGAATACATTAACTAAAATTTACATGGGATAACAGGATATAGCTTTTGTATATGGAGAAACAAAATTCTTGTACACATTTGATGCTCCTGTAGCTTGACCATACTCGTTTCTAGTGAACATAATGAATCAGTCCTGAACACATTTGATGCTCCTGCAGCTTGACCATACTCATCAGATATCTTACTAGTTTGGCTTGCTTTTGTCACAAGAAAACACCAGTTCTTTCTTGCATATGTTATTTAATGTTTACACCTATTTATGAATTTAGGTGTACAGGTCTGATGATACAGAAAAACATTGGATACGTAATTCCAACAACGGTCGTGTCTCATTTCCTAGAGGACTATGAGAGAAATGGGAAGTACACCGGTAAGAGAATGCTTCCTTTACAGATATAACATGATTTAGATTATAATTGTAATAATATTCTTTAATCATTGTCTGTATATTCATTATTGGTATTGTTATTTTTAGCTGGACAAATTAAGAGTATGTGGGTCAACCACTCAACTTTAACCCGGCCCCCCCTCCTCCTCTCATATGCAAACCCCCCCCCCCCCCCCCCCCCCCCCCTCTTTTTTTTTCTTGCCACGTCTATAGTGACATATCTCATACAACAAAGATATTTAAAATTTCAGGTTTTCCTTCCCTTGGCATATTATTGCAAAAGTTAGAGAATCCAGCTTTACGTGCCTGCTAAAAGTGCCATCTAACGAGGTGTCCTTGTCCGCCGTGTAGAACCCACTTCTGGTGCCAGTAATGTCTTGAAGGAGGTACACAACTATTTAAACTTAAGATGCTTCATATTTGTGGTTTACTACCAAGTTATAGGAAAATTAAAATACAAGTAAATTTAGAATATTCATATATATTTTTCTCTACAGGGGATGTAATGTAAGCTTTGATGGTGTAGAAGTTGGATCAGAAGGGACAGTCCCATTTCGATCAACCGAACGCATTGCATTTCGCTACCTCATTAGTCAAAAGTAAAGCCTCTGATTCTCCTATTTAATTTGTCATAGCAACTCTGATGAGTTCATTTTTCCTTTTTCTTTGCTTTTTTAATCCATTATTATAGCACTGCGCTACAACCTGATATGCAAATTAATAAAAATTTAAACACGGTTTAATGTTCGACAACTTTTTTTTTTGAGCAACAATATTTTGCACCTAAATACCACCTACCTTGCACTTGAAAGGATTTGAACACACTACATTTTTGTGGGGGGCAAGCACCATCAAGGGTTTATGTTCAACAACTACTTCTTTAGCCTGTGGTAGGGGGGGAGAGAGAGAGACACAGGAAGAGAGAGAGAGGGAGGGGGGTGAGAACATATTATATTGAGTAGATGTAAGAAAGGGCCGGGCCCAATCACAAACACTTTATTTGGTAAAGTACATGCGCATGGTATGCACATTATGTCTAATGATGAGTTATGGTTGACAGATTCACGGGGGATATAGCAGAAATTGGTATCATCAGATCAGGGGCTTTGATGAAAGTTCACACTGCTATTTAATCCACGTGTTCACTTTGTATGCAACTACCTCCATTTTATCTGTCGTTGTTAATCCTCATAATCACTAAATTACTTACCAATATGGAAATGTATGGTGTAACTATATGCCCTATAACATGACTTTTATACTATAGGTACCGTATCATATCGAAGGGGGTCAGCCATCATACGTGATAGTAGCTGGCTTAGTTTTTACTCCTCTGTCAGAACCACTGATAGAGTATGTATTCTCTTAGTGTAATCCATATACAGATTTGGGCAGTATATTGACAGCAGTTATTAATGGTTTAATGCTTTTATTCTCTACTTTGCATATTTTCTACTCGACAGCGAGGAATGTGAAGACAGCATAGGGTGAGTCTGATTTTTGTTGATGCAGTCATATTACTGGAAAATCGTTGGTTTAGAAGTTCATTTTGTTATTGTTTCTTTTTTTTTTTTCAGTAAAATTATTGACAAAGGCACGGTACTCCATGGCAAGGTTCAAAGGCGAACAATTGTGGTCTTATCACAGGTAAGCATGCTTGAATCTTGATGTTCACTTCAAATGGGTTAAGGTAAACAGTAAACTATTTAATTAAAAAATAAATATGGTTCAAACAAGTCATTTGGTTAATAAAACTTTATTAAAGAGTTTGCATCAAAGAAACTAAAATTCAGTTGTGTTATATAAAAAAACTGAAGGGTTTTCTGTAGTGTTATTTTTTAAAGGCAAAGGCATCTCCATACCCCCTAAATTCTACACCTCTTTTCTGGCGAGACTTGAACCCTCAACCTCACATTAGGAGAAACACCTTAAAACCTTGATACTGCCAGGCGCCCAGGCCACAACACACAGTTTGATGGTGTGATACATTCTTTAAGGCCCCCGATCGAAGAACTTACTTTCCTTGCTAATGCTTCCACCTTGTTTTGAAGTTTGGTTTGAAAGCTGCTTGAATGTTTTTTCTTATCTTGCATATAACTTGCAGGTATTGGCAAATGAAGTTAACATTGGGTACGAGGATATGAGCAACGAGCAGGCAAGTAATCTCTTTTTGATCAACAATTATCGATTTTGTTTATTCATATCTATATTCTTTTTTGTCTTTCTATAGTTATTTTACTCAGAAATACTAATTATTATGTAAACTAATTCGATAGGTTCTGAAGTTCAACGGAACGCGAATCAAGAACATTCACCATCTTGCTCATCTTGTCGAATGTGAGTACATTCTTTGTTTAGTACTTTATCTATCTACACAATTCGAATAAAGATTCCCAAAAAGTGTTAGAGTGCTTTCTCAGTTTTAGCCCACGTGGACCCGTTTGGAAACATCATATTACCAAAGAAACCCAAAAAGTTAACAAGAAAGCTTAAATTTGACCCTGTATTTCCCGTATGTACCAAAACCGCCCTTCTGATAAAATCTTTTGTGTTTCTGATCCTTATGGTGTTATTCTTTCCACAGCATGCACAGACAAATACTTGGTTTTCGAATTTGAAGACAACTATCTTGCCGTTTTAGAGAGAGAGGCTTCTTCGGCTGCCTCACCCTGCATTCTTAAAGATTATGGCATACCGTCAGAGAGGTCTTCTGATCTTCTAAACCATACGTTGATCCCGTTGGTGAAAACCCAGTAATCGAACACCACGATACTTGGTGACGGTCCTGTCACAAATTCAGATTTCGGTTCTGATGGGCTTCAGTGGGCTTGATTCTCTTCCTGACCCAAATTTAAATTCTTTTTCCACACAAGTCATCTGCAGCCATATTTTTTAGGCTCGAGTGCAGCTGCAAATCGATGAAATTTCATCACTTCCATAAACTGGCTGTTGGAGAAACGAAGAATTTGCAGCTTTGCGGGTATGAGAACGTCACAGCAGCGTGTGGAGACCGATAAGCAAGCAAACTGTT
>JAUTDX010002694.1:0-43754 GCA_030844895.1 Ambrosia x helenae | reverse complement strand
ATTTTGATTGTTTGATTATGGTATCTATCTCATGCTAAGGTTTGTGTATTGTGGACTAGCGCCCCGCGCCACCTCGGCCCGCGTGGGGCGCCAAACACCAGGCCGGAGCGTCAACAGGGGGCGTCATTGAAGCTGTCATGATTGTGATGGCGGGCGTGAATGTGGAGAAGGTGGGGCACACATTGTTTTCTTTTCTATTCTTTTTAAAAAAAATGCGTTTAGTTTTCCACTACACCTGGTTATTGGGTGTTCAGTCATTGGCTCAAATTCCTACGTGGTGATGATGTGGTAGCACTTTTTGCTATTTATTGAGGTGATTGTTATTCTACAACACTAGTCTGAATCGGATTATCTAATTCTAGTTCACCATATCAAATTTTAACTTACCACAATCCCTAACAAATTTCCACCTATGCAACCAAGCTCGAGCCCATGTCGAATCCACTCAAGTCAAACTTGAGCCTCGAGCAACCAAGCCGCTTTTCAGAATTTAGTTTTTGTTACTTGCATAGTAAGCGTCTCTGTTCTGATCTACAAGTTACAGAACAAAATGATCCCTGACCATCATATAAACCTCCAGATAGCAGCGTGCTCGAGTTCAACAATTCGTCTTGAACCTTCATCAAGCAAAACCTTTCAGGATAGTACTTCCTGCAAAAATTAAACATAAATCAGCATAAAGAAAAGAAAAGAAAATGTTCCAATAACCTACCTTATTGATATTCTTGAAGACCCTTCCATTGTCCGGTCAGTTACAACGTTGTATATTGCATCAACGGACAACAATCCGTAAATGTCACCATTGTTGATGTCTGGTCAATTCATGGTTCAAGTTCTAAGATTAGAGCCACAATTGTACCCAATCACGTCATATCTGACTGATTGCACTCAAACTTTCAAAGCAAAACCATGGGAATCTAACTTTCGAAAGACATTCACATTCCATAACATAACATAATTGTAATTAAATAAAGTAAAGAAAATATTAAGAACTAAGATTTGTGAATAGGTGGCCCGATCCGAGAGAGGCAAGTCTCCAAATACACGAACATACTGATAACGAAATCTAGTCTAGACATGAAACATAAAACTACATACTCTAGCTATCTCCACACCCCACTTAGTCAAGAACCGAATGATAACAACTCAACAGGTTTGCCCGAATCTATTTGCATTCTCACATGATCCATAAAGTGTTCCTCCAAGTCCTGGTCACCCTTGATGCCTATCGGCATAAACGTAACATCAGGATCGCCATTTAAACGCATGGGACGCTTGTAACTTAGGTGAAAGGGGGTGGACCTGCTGAAACTTGTCACATGATCATGCAACAACCGAACATGTAAAATTCAAAGGCACGTTCAAAAGATGTGTCGCGATAGTGTCTCCATTGTACGCGGTGTACACCTCATCCCCCGGGCATAGCCCGTCTTAAATGAGCCTCCGTTATAAAGTAGCATGTCAATAGATGGAACTTCCATTCCTAAATATATATAAGAAGCAAACCAAAAATCAAAACATATAGAAATGCTTTGTTAACAAAAGAAATTATAACATGAAATTGTGCTTTTTACAACAAATATCTTATAATAATAAATCAAGTAAGATACATTCCTCCTAAGCACATATATCATCCATGCAAACATATAATAATTGTTAGCCTAAGTATACCTAAAGTATACATTCATAATTCCATTAACATAGTCTAAATTTTTGTTTACTCCATACTTATAAAATTAACTATTTTATACATAATCTGAAATTTTGCTCTCTTATGCTTATAAAATAAATTTGTTAGCCTAAAAGGTTGTTTGGTTGATTATGTGCTAAATCATTAAGATGTCTGAATGGTTAAGAGCTCTGAATGATTAAGTGCTAAATGATTTAGCTATGCACTAAGTCTAATGATTCAACTCTTAACCATTTCATTCAGAGCCTTTTTTATGTTGAAACAAACAGTCTGAATGCTGAACCATTCAGAGCTGAATGGTTCAGAGCCTCGTTAAGAGGCTACCAAACAGGCCCTAAGTATACCTAAAGGTTGGTTATACATGACACGTACCATGTCGTGTATTATTCTCCTAGACCTCCCTCTCACGAACACGTTATTTATATACATTATATATAATTTTAATATTTTTGTATCGGAGGTTTGTTGACGTAAAAAGTAGGGGTTGAAAATTTTGGAATCTACGTGACGATGAGGTGGAGTTTGTTGATGTATATGCTCTTAGTTTGATTACTTTATTGTTGGATTTGCTAAAAATTGATTCAATATATACACACAAGCGCAACTTGCACGGCGCTTGGGGACATCCCTGAGAATTTAGGTGTCATGTGTGACTAGAAAAAAAGGTGCCTAAAATATACACTACACACACACTCAATGTAACACAATCCGTAACATAATTGTAATTAATTAAAAAAAAACTAGGGAAAACTTGATAAGAAATAAGATTTTTGGAATATAGATAGCCGAATTCGAGAGGGGCAACTATCCAAATACTGATAACGAAAACTAGGCTAGACATGGGGAGAGCTAGAATATATGTAGTTTTATGTTTCATGTCTAGACTAGATTTCGTTATCAGTATATCCTTGTATTTGGATACCTGCTTCTCTCGGATCGGGCCATCTATTCCAAAAATCTTAGTTCTTAATATTTCATTTATACTTTGTTTTGAATAAATTAATTAAGCATTGAATTCCAATTTCCAAAGAAATAACCAACACTGTAAGATCTGAACCTAATTGGCATTATTATTTTCTTCTCCAAAAAATAAATCACAGCTTACTTATTCTACAGCAAAACTAATTACAAACTCGCAGCTAGCAATTATAACAGCAGAAAATCAATATGTAAACGAGGCTTAGGGCTGCACGAGAGCTACGGATCGGTAAAATGCTTGAACGAGTGGAGCTTTAACGAGCAAGCAATTTAAGCTAGCGACGCGATCAATTTTAACTAATAGCATGAGCCGAGCTTTGGCTCATTTAAGCTAGCGACACGATCTCGAGTCTAGCTTTTAGCTTGTTCAAAATTGTTCCAAAATTACTTTGAGAGCCGAGCCGAGCCGAACTCAATCTCAAAATAGTAGGCTCTAAGTCTAGTCAGCTCGGCTTGGCTAGGCTCGTTTAAACTCGTAGACTAAAGTAAAGACGTAAACCATAGTTGCATTTAAGCATACAATTAATTATAATAAATTTTAATCACTGTTAGTTACATCAGTACACGAACATAGTTACCTGCGACGAAGAAGAAGAAGGATGGTGATCGAAATCAACGGCTACGATACGAAGATGAAGAGCGATGGATGAGAGAAAATATAGGACCCTAATTGCATTTGCTTATATAGTGTCTCTTATTTAATTCATTCCAAATTCACTTTTTTTATTTAAAAAAAAATAGTTTAGAAAGCACATGTTCTAAGAAAAGTTAATTATCGTGGTTTGGGTCAATATGTCAGTTCAGCCTAAAATTTAAAAAATTGTTTGAATAGTCCTTGACTTTTGACGAAATAGGCCAAAACAGTCCATTTCATTAACTGGGTTAAGTCAACCTCGTTAAGTCAGAGACAAAATCGTCATTTGTGATATCTAATCCATGGTGGCACCACCACCTCTCCAAGCAACCACAATTATCATGCACCACCACAAACCTAAATAACCTACCACCAACGCAAAACACTCATGATTTTATATTTTTTTTTTATTTTTATTTTTCCCTTTTCTTGACTTGCAAACGTCAATTTCATTCAACACCCAAAATATGTACAAGCTTCTATCAGCGAGATGCTATTTAGAAGCGGAATAATTAACATCACCAAACAATACAATACCTTAGTAATGCTTTTACAATCAAAATTCCTCCATTTATTCCAATCCCATATTTGTTGCTTTACCCAGCTTCGAACACACATATATGAAGTTGTTTTAATGTCGTCAAGCATTCGATCCAACACCACTCTCTTACCGTTAAAGACTTTGTCGTTTCTATTTCCAAATAATCTAACAAACAGTGAGTATGACGGCCCAAAGCGCCCTTTTATGTTTCCCTTGATATAATGTTTTTTGTACACTCAAAGTATATGGTTCAGATTTACTTATTGTAGTTATCTATCTTTTGGTATAATTTTATTTAAAGGTACCCCAATGTGTTACATTAGATATCTCAAAAGAATAGAATATATACCGACTTTTTAATCTATCGCATATCAAAGTACGTCTAGTGCCATGCATGTCTTTTATATGCATGACTGTTCATAATGATTTTTATACATTACTAATTATTAGTTAAGTATATAATTTTAATTCTCAAGTGCCGCATCAAAAAATAAATAATGACACATTATGAAATCAATCGCTAATTTGTTTGCCTACAAATTAAATAATTAAATATAGGCATCATACATCACCTCTTTAATTACATGCAAAAATAAGCAAAAACATTCTTAATTTTTTTTTGAACGGCTAACAAATTGGAATCACTCACGAAACACTGGAGTATCATCGTGTCACCAATGTTGCCACGCGATCATATTCCATCACCAAAAACATTCTAAATAATTAAGAACATACACTGTTACAAAATTTGTTGCTAGAAAAGGACTAGCATTAACTGTACAACTCTGTTGAATATTGTTTGCTCTATTTAGGTAACTTGATTTATATGCTATCTACATATGATATTAATTAATTTATACAAGAACAGTCAGTTTCTTTAAGCTTTTACTTTTTTTTTGAACGGGCCAACTAAACAACGTCGGGTACTTCGTACGCGGCCCCCAGTGCAAAGACAGGGGCACAACTCGGCCCACCCCGGACGCACGAAGCCCCTAGCCCGCCCGACAGCCCGCTTCCAGGGAAAACCCGACCCACATACCCCCCGAAGGCACGACAGTAGTGAACCGTAAAACCTGACGGGATCAGGACTCGAACTCATGACCATAGGCCATGAGTCATCCATCATTTCTCATTACGTCATTCTTTAAGCTTTTACTAGTAACACAAAATTAGATTGTTTAGAAAGTTTACAAAATCCAAATCAAATAAAAAGTATATAATATATATGTTTGAAAAAAGGAGTATGTACATTCTTATTTTGGCTTAGAGGTTGTGATGGGACTATACACCCTAGCATTATGTAGCATTAACATTTGAGAATTAAGATTACATTATGCAGATAGTGTAACTCACGAGTGGGATGACTTGCCGTTTAGTGGTTCGAAACTGAATTTTTTTTTTCTTTTACTTATTTCTGCGTGATTATCTTCGTCTCAACACCCATCTTTCTTTGTAGCAAGTGTTTGAATTTCATTTTAAAACCTTGTTTTGATGAAGTTTTTGGCATGACATGATTTTGATGAAGTTTTTGGCTTGGTTCTACTCTCCAACTACCTTCAAAACCATCTCATAAATACTGGTTTAACTTGCTATAATTCCATCTGCAAAACCATCGGAACAATCAAGGAATGATTTAGGTGGCGTTTGGGTTGCGTATTAGAAGGCGATTGGGGTTTTGGTTATTAAGGGGTGTTTGGGATTGCTTATGTAAAAATTGCTTGTATGCTTAAAAAGGCATAATGCAATAAGTAGGTCTCACCCAAGCACTCCAAAGTCCAAACTGCATATATGTGCCCTTTTAATGCAATAAGCAGATTTTAACGCAACCCATATTTCGCCCTCAAAATAGGGTATTCATAAGCAGATAAACATTTTCATAATCAATAATCAATCTAGAGATGCCTGAATGGGGGGCGGGTACGTAACAGATCAGGTCAGGTTGACTCAACAAATAAATATTTACATTGAGTCAGTTCAAGAATCACCTGTACTATTGATTACAGCTTTCTGGATAATGAATCAACAAGCAAAGGATTCTTCAGAATATGTTGAACTGTATACCTCACTGACAGTGACTTGAAGAGCCAGCAGCTCCTCCACGCAACGGCTTCTCCTTCCTTATTTTCCCTCCCGCTATGATTTATGCGCCACTGATAAATACTTTTTCCTGCTGAAAAGCATTGTTTTAATCAAAATTTTCCAACCCTCAAACTGCTAAATGCCTAAATATCATATTATCATAACCTCGAGCCCATGTCGAATCCACTCCAGTCAAACTTGAGCCTCGAGTACCAAGCCGCTTACCAGAAGTTAGTTTTGTTACTTACAGAGTAATCGTCTCTGTTCTGATATACAAGTTACATGAACAAAAGTGATCCCTGACCACCATAGAAACCTCCAGATAGCACCGTGCTCGAGTTCAACAATTTGTATTGAACCTTCATCAAGCCACAATTGTACCCAATCACGTCATATCCGACTGATTGCACTCAAACTTTCAAAGCAAAACCATGGGAATCTAACTTTCGAAAGACATTCGCATACCATAAGTCCATAACATAAACATAATTGTAATTAAATAAAGTAAAGAAAATATTAAGAACTAAGATTTGTGGAATAGATGGCCCGATTCAAGAGAAGCAAGTCTCCAAATACACGAATACTGATAACGAAAACTAGTCTAGACTCTAGACATTGAAACATAAAACTACATATATTCTAGCTATATCCCCACACCCCACTTAGTCAAGAACCGAATGATACAATTCAACAGGTTTGCCCGAATCTATTTGCATTCTCACATGATCCATAAAGTGTTCCTCCAAGTCCTGGTCATCCGTGATGCCTAGGGGCAAAAACGTAACATCAGGATCGTCATTTACACGCATGGGACGCTTGTAACTTAGGTGAAAGAGGGTTGGACCTGCTGAACTTCTCACAATATCATGCAACATCAAACATGTGAAATTCAAAGGGACCTTTAGAATATGTCTAGCTATAGTGCCTCCCTTGTACCTAGCGTACACCGCGTCACCCGGGGTATGGTCTACCTTCCATGCCCCGCCGGTAAACAGCAGCATTTCCACATATGATTCCATTGTTATTGTTATCCTAAATATTACAAATAAGCAAAACATTAGGACCAATGGCGGATCTTGAACAAAAAAAACATGGTAGGGCTAGACACAATCTGGTAGGGTCGGACTCAATACTTATAAAAATTTTGGTAAATTCTCGGCAAAATTTACATACGAAGAGAAAAAAACTGGGTGGGCCGAGGCCTCGTCTGGCTGGTAGAAAGATCCGCCAATGATTAAAACATACTGATATAAAAAAAGGAAATCATAACATGAAAACAGCAAACTGTCTTTTGTTATGATAAATTATTATTTTCTTCTACAAAAAAAAAAAAACTTATTCAACAGTAGAACTAATTACAAACTCGCAGCTAGCAATTCTAACAGCAGAAAATCAATATGTAAACGAGCTTAGCGCTGCACTAGCCACTAGAGCTACGGAGAGCCAAGCTTTAACGAGCTTGAGCCTGAAATACGACTCCTTAGTCATCTAGCTTTACATACAAAGCCGGTTTAGGCTTGTGACCTAAACGAGCCCAAATAAATTTTTTATTATTTTCTTATGTATGCAATTTTGTAAATTTAAAGGGTTCGATTTTAACTAATAGCATTGGCGAGCCGAGCTTAGCTTTTAGCTGCTTCAAATTGTTCCCAAAAACACTTCGAGAACCGAGCCCAACTCGGCTTGGCTTGGCTCGGCCCGTTACACTCGTGTGGACTAAAGTAAACACCTAAAACATAGTTGCATTTAGGCATACTACAAATTTAATTATTTTTAATCACTATTACATCAGTACATGAACATAGGGAAACATAGTTACCTTGGTGATCGAAATCAACGGCTATGAAGATGAAGGACGATGGTGCGAAAATATAGTAGCCCTAATTGCTTTTGCTTATATATAGGGTCTCTTATTTTATTCCAACTAGTATTTTCCCTTCGCGTGTTGCGGCGGCACGTGGCGGCTTGAACCTTGAAGTAACACACGAAGTGTAAAACAAAATTCGTAAGACACAATGCACTACACACAATTCTTAAGACACAATGCATAAAAGAAAAATTACAAAAAAATGTAAACCACAATGTTTTTTAACTCTGTTCGGAATAAAATTTACATCAAAATGTGGACCAACTGGAGGCGCACATAACATAAGCATGAAAACGTTATTCTATTTGACATTACTCGTTTTCAAAAGAGAAAAAAAGTTTATGCCGAACGTAGACAAACTCGTATTTATACCGACACGTATATAAAAATTCGCATGTAAAAAAATAGTTTTTCCCAAGTAAAGGTACGAAAAGGGGTAAACTCGAAATTTACCATAAGGGAAAAAAGTTTAAGTCGAAACATAAACCAACTCGTATTTATACCAACAGATATATAAAAATTCCCACGTAAAAAAATGTTTTTTTTTCCAAGTAAAGGCACGAAAAAAGGTAAACTCGAAACTTTAGAAACTCGAGGGCAGATTATTTAAGCACGTCATTAGATTAGATTTTTAAGAAAAAAAATTAGAGAACGAAGAGGTTATGAAGTAGTAGTGTAGGGTTTGAACTTGCAATTATTAAAAGTTAAAGGCGTAAAGCCAAAATAATATTACAGGCTAAATATGACAAAGTTTCAAAGTTGAAGGGTCGGTGGAAAACAACCCACCGACATTACATATTAATATATAGATAATATTAATTTTTTTATTTATAAGGTGGGGGGGGGGGGGGGGGGGAGGAGCTACCCTGAATTTTCCAACTTCACTGATTTCAACCAATCCTACACTGCTACATCACTCCACTGAAAACAGCTTTTTGAAGGCAACACTCCACTGATTCTTTACCCAACAATGAATTATTTTCACACATAATAATAATATTAATATATTATCATTTCCTCCTCTCTCTCTCTCTCTCTAAAACTCACCATCTCAAACCCCAACACCCTTGCACCTACTCCACCATAAGTGAAGCCGCCACCACCACCGTTTCCGCTGGTGGCTAAACCACCCACCCCACCCCCATATTAATGAAGAAAATGGACCCTCTGACACAACTCAACTGCCCGTGGTCGGTTGTGTTTGCCGGAGTTTGTTTCGAGGCTGTTGACGGTTACAGATGGTGGTGATGATGATGATTTGAGAGAGAGAGAGAGAGAGAGTTCATGCTTACCGTGCGTTAACTAGAACCCGGATTTGGTTTACAATACCACTACCAGCATGGTGGCGGCGGTGTTACCGGTACTAGTAGTGGGGTACCTGTGACCAAATCGGTAGGTGCCCTGTCCCCCTAATATAGTTTAGAAAGCACATGTTTTTAAGAAATAAAATAAAGTTAAAGATAATTGTTTATTTCCAAAAGTCAATCGAGACAAAGTCTATATAGATATTTTTAGAACGATCAAACAAAAGTTCGATTATGCATGTAAACCCAATGGCAAAAGACAATGGACGTTTATTAAAACAGACGATGTTGATAACCCGGCCTGCTACCATTCCAGAGAAAACCCGTCGCACACTGCGGTAAAACAGATAAAAATATTTTGTTTTATTTCAAGGTTGTAAAAATGGCCATTGGGTCCGAAAAACATATTTGTTGAGTTAACATATCTCATTTAACAACGTTAGAAATTTGAGTTGAAATGACATCAAACATAGACCATAGGGTTCCTATTGATTAAAAAAAACTGTCAAAATGGCAAATGTGTTGGATTGGATAGTGTCATCGGGGGCGATGGGTAAACAAGTGAGATGGAATTATTGGTTTAGGATTCAAAACCGTAACTGAACTCAAAGTATTGTCCGGTTATTGATATTGGTCACTAGTTTCATTATGTCAAACTCGTCTAGAAAGTGGTCTCAGTTTTTAACCAGTGATATGCCATATGCACAGGGGGCATACACTTTCATTGTTGAGACAAAACCAAAGGTATAAGGGCATGTGTAGTGGTGGGGGGTTATGTGGGGGTTATAGTATTAAAATATTAAAAGTAATAGAAGGGGGGTTATGGAAAAAGAGGGTGTAGTGGGAAGGGGGTTAGGGGGGTTATAAATGATTGGTAATGATTGGTTAATTATTGTTTTTTATTTAAATAATATTTCACGTACGGGAAATTCCCGTATTCCTGATTGTATTCTTCCAAAGCCGCCACAAAAATCTGCTCGTCGCTTTGCCCACTTTTCCACCCGTGCCGGATGCGCTGATAAATGCCTTGATAGTTTGTGCATTTTTGTTGATATCAGTCCACTTGCCCGATATCGAATCGTTCTCCCGGTAGCCCTCTCTTTACCAGACAGATCAAAAAATATTGCCCGGACTCTTTTCCAAAAATCGCCTTTGGATTGGTAGTTGGCTGAAAAAACAAACCAAAAAATATAACATAACCAAAAAATATATATTACCGTTTAAAAAAACAAACCAAAAAATATAACAAACCAAAAAATATAACATAACCAAAAAATATATATCTTACAGACTATAGGATCCTCCGACACGTCAACCCACGCTCGGGTTAACGAGTACAACTCGTGGTCGGTCCATGGTATAACGTTTTTTTGGCACGACCGACCGTCTCTTTTTCTTTTGTGAGCCCGGCTTCCTCGGCCGGTTGCCTTGCCTCGCACGGGCTCTTCCTCTGCGACCGGCTCTTGTGTCTCCGGAACCGACTCTTGCCAAGCATTTGAAGAGCCGAACATTTGGGATGTCCCATACACTTGTGTTTGGCTAAACCCACCTCCCATGGGCATCCCAAAACTCCCTCCATGTTAAAGTTACACATGTTCGGGTCCCAAGTATAGGGTTTAGGGCTGTAAACGAACCGAACTTTCAGCGAACAGTTCATGAACCGTTCGGCGGGAAGTCTGTTTGTGTTCGTTCGTTTAACAAATGAACGAACACGAACAAGAAATTTCGTTCGTTAAGTTAAACGAACGAACATGAACATAGGTCGCGTTTGTTCGTTTATGTTCGTGAACGTTCGGTAACGTGTTCGTTTGTGTTCGTTTATGTCCGTTTATACTTGTTCGTTTGTGTTCATTTGGTTTTTAAATTTTATATTTAAAATTTTAATATTATATATATATATAAAATATTATATATATAAACTTACAATAACAATGTTTTAAATTTTATATTAGTTCGTCCGTTTGTGTTCGTTTGTGTCCATTAACAACGTTTTATCTATATTTTCTAGTCAAACGTCCGTTTGTGTTCATTTGGGTCCGTTTGTGTCCATTAGTGTTCGTTTGTGTTCACAGACAATGTTCACGAACAGTTCGTGAACAAACAAATTACAAACGAACACGAACACGGACAAAATTTTATGTTCGAAAATTGTCCACGAACAGTTCATGAACAGATTTAAAGCTTAACAAACGAACACGGACAAGCTCCGTCCGTGTCCGTCCGGTTCATTTACAGCCCTAATAGGGTTGGTTTAACAGGTTCGTGAAACTTTGCGGGTTTTGAACTTGAACCGGAGCTATAGGTCGGGTGTTGTCGCCACTGGTTTGGGAAGCAAACCCGAAACCTCTACCGAAAGGATTCATCTCTTGTATAGTGTGTGTGTTGGGTTGATCTAACTTGAGTGTTTTGGTAAAGTGTGTGTTGTTTTAGATTGTATATGTGTGTGTTTATGTAGAGTGTGTTTGTATATATAGATAAAGAAATAAATAAAGCAATTTTTTTTTTTAATTAAAGCATATGACCGTTCAACGGTCACCTCCCCAATTCCAATGTCAAAACGCCCGCTATAGCCAAAACCATCCCACCCCAAAACGCCTGATAGCGCCCAACGGGGCGGTGTTTGGGGCGCTATCACCATAACAAAACGCCCAAACATTTACCACTACACATACTCTAAGGTGATTCGAAAAAAACACACTATGCACATTGTAAAGGGTCGTCATTAAAACACAGTAACTTGGAAGTTTGATGTATTGACTTGTTTGTAAAAGGTTAGTGCTTAAAATACTTTTGACAAAGTTATCATATATATGCACGTTAAAGAGTGCCACTAGCCTTTAAAGGGTCTGTGAAAAATCCTTGGACATATCTATTGTATATATTTGTGTGTATCGTATATATCAATGTGTCAAACAGTCAGGGCGATGCTTAGTTGGGGCGGGAGGGGGCGGCCAACCCCCCGAATTTTCGCGCAGAAGTTCCGATTATATAGTATTCGTATAGAAAATTTTGGAAATATAGGGTTTCGACCCCCGAAACTAGTGACTTCCGACCCCCCGAACCTTCGGGTCAAGCTTCGCCACTGCAAACAGTGTTATAACCTTACCAACTACGTTAGAAAAGATGCAAGGGGATGATGTCAAACTACTATTAAGTTAGCAAAAACTTACTTCTCCAAATATCCCAACTGAAACAAACTATATTCTATGAAAAAATAGGTACCACAGATATGCAAAATCATAGCTAAAACAATACATATATCATGAAAATATGCAACTCACTCAAGAAAAATGTATACCCGCTTGGTTAAACAACGATAGCAAATGCATAAAATCGGCTTGCGCAAGCTTCGACGATCTCTTTTCTTCATATTTTCATTGTCTCAACACACCCAAAACTTTTTCTTTAAAATCTGACCCATTTGCCTCACCGTCATCCATTTCCATATCCTCGTCATCATCATCACCGTCATCATTTCATCCGTCTCCATTGTCAGCTCACCAGCATCTCCAAGACCAGATGCATCAGTTGCCATTTGGTTACCGTTTCCCTGCAACGCTTGTAGGGTTTTATAGTTTTTCTCCAATATCGAAAGCACGCGCTTTTGCTTAAAGATTGCCCCAATGGTTTTGTTCTTTCTAGTGAAAACAAATTCTGACCAAACCGTCCCATTCTTTAAAGTTGACTGATGGAGCAGGTTTTCTTGGCTCGATTCTGACTACAGACGAGTCAACTTTTGGTGGAGGTCTGAAATTTGTTTTTTCCAACTTTTAACAAGTGAGAGACACGGGCCAGAAGTTGGGTGTTTACTGAAAGGCGGCAGTAGAGTGTGTCACCGGGTTGGGCAACTAATCTCATGGCGAATTCCCTTTGGAACATTATTACAGCACATCTAAATACAGGGCGGTGATTTAATAATTTGAAGGTAAGAGGTGATGATATTTGGTATGGAATGTTGGCTACGCATATGTCGAAGTATGGAAGATCACATTTGAGCACGTCCCCTTGGATAACCTATAAATAGTGTCAAATGGAAAGGAATTTAGATTAACTTATATCTAAAGTATACAGGGACCAAACTAATATAATTTCACTTTATGCATAAAACCGATTAACTTGTTGTAAAAAGTCAAAAGGAAACGCGCTACATGTTAAAAAACTGATGAGTACTAATCAGATTGAGAGAAATCAAGATCTAAATGGATTGATCAGTGGTTATATATCCTCATAAATCTACACCTTGATTATAAAAAGCATGAGGCGCTCCAAGGCATTTAGGTCTAGGCGTGAGGCGAGAGGCAAAAGCTTCACATATGTGAGGTGTTGCTCTATGAACAACCAAATAAGCTTTATGTAAGACTTTTACATATAAGCTTTTATATCAAGTAAACCAAACATAACTCTTCATCTTTTTGGTTGTTTTTACATATCAGCCTCCTGCAAACCCTAATTATCATCCAGATGTGCATGACGACATGAGGTGGCGCCTCAAGGCCATGAGGCCGTTTTCCAGATCGCCTCACGGCTCGCGCCTTAGACACACTTTCTAAAACCAAGAGCTACACTATAGCTAAGTGTCCTGCTTCCAGTAATCAGTCATTCAACTAAAGTTATCACTTATCACTAACACGCCCGTGATGCACCATTCATACAAATAAATTAGAATTTACATATAAATGCTTACCTTTAGGCGGTTGGAGTGCGGAGTGCCTTGAAACCGACGCTGCAACTCAAGAACCATACGCGGGTCAAGCTCAACTGCAACAACAGACTTCCCAGCTTCTAGAAGCTTCTTAGTAGATTTCCCGTACCAGGACCTATTTCAAGAATCACATCTGTACTATTGATTCCAGCTTTCTGGATAATGGAATCAACAAGCAAAGGATTCTTAAGAATATGTTGACCCTTCGATTTGTGGAACTGTATACCTCCTTGATAGTGATTTGAAGAGCCAGCAGCAACAGCTCCTCCACGCGACGGCTTCTCCTTCCTTATTTTCCCTCCCGCCATGATTTTTCCTGCTTCTGTTAGCATATTTCAAATACATTAGCTTCTTTCAATCAAAATTGATAAGCATTGTTACATGCAAATTGCAAATCCTCAGATATTCAGTTTTTTTTTCCAAACACTCTTAACTGCTAATATCATATTATCATAACCTCAAAAAATAATAATAATAAAAAACCTGTTGCAGTAGGTTATGCCATAGTTGTTAAAAGCCATCGTCTCTTGCGCCTAGGCCCATTTTTTAGGCGAGGCGATGCATTTGCGCTTTAAGTCGAGGAAATTGCACTTTAATTCTCCAGGTGATGGTTTAGGCGCAAATTTCAGCTAGATTCCCAAATTACAGAGTTTCCAGCCAAAATCGTTAAATTATGGCTAGATTTCAACCAGATTTCTACTTTTATCTAAGGAAACACTACTTCTATACACTAATAGATTAATATTCAAAACTTTTCAATACTAACAAGATGAAAAATAGTATTATTTTAATATATTTTTACTTTATTTTATTGTTCGTTTTTTTTTATCTCAGACCTCGTTTTTTTTTTTTGCACCTCGCGCCTAGGCCCCAGGCGAGGCCTATGCGCCTTGAGTGCGCCTAGTGCCTTTGATAACTATGGGTTATGCCATAGTTGTTAATAGCGAGCATAGCGCCTGCTATAGCGAATGCGTAGCAAAGTGGGAGGATGTTGCTATCCGACAACAAGCGACTTAATAGCGGGAATATACCAGATTTAGGTTTTTCTTATCCTTTTTTTTGGTAAATATAGACAGCCATTGAAAAAATAGAGTTATTTGTTCATGATTGAAAAAAGAAGCCTACTTTCTTCCACATTTACCCGATTTTTTATAAAAATATTTCTAAAATTTTCTTTTACTGTATCACTAAACACGAAATGTCGAAATGGCGCGCCTTATTTCATTGCTAACACCACGTTGCGTATCGCTATAGTCCGCTATTCGCTATTGACAAGTGACAGCTGACAACTATGGGTTTTGCTAAATTTTGATTATCTAATTCTGTTTAATTCGTATCAAACGTAACTTTAAAACCACAATTCCCTAACAATTAGAAACACTTTTATCTGAAAAAACCTTAATTAGTTCATCTAGATTTTAATTTTAATGATTAACATTCACAAACATTACAAAATCTATAATACTTACTAAAAATTTTACAGCAGATATCAACATGATTTGGGTCTGAAAAATAATAATGTGCAAATTATTAAAATTTAATAAGAAAAAACAAAACTTAAACATAAACATAATTACCGTAAAAATAGCAAAGTAATGAAAGTGTGCAGTCTCCGGTTGTGAATAATCTGCCGGCAGCCGACGGAGGAGAACGGCGAGGGCTTTGGAGAATACATTTGTAGGTTTAAAACTTTTGAGGTATACAATTAAAGCCCTTTAAGTTTCATGGGCGAAAGCCCGGTCCCTTTCGTTTTTTTGCTCTGTAATTTTACATGTTTTCATTCGTAAATTTTATACGTATTAAGTCTGACCCCACCGTTTTAAGTGTCCCATGGCCTTTGCCCTCCTTGAATTTTTTTTTTCAAACTTCGCTACTGACTAAAAAGACCACTCTCTCTCTCTCTCTCTTGGGTTCTATAGTACCTTGTACCACACATTTTCTAACAACTTTGTATAAGAAACGAACCAAAATTCCTACTAGCAAGTCACAGAGCAGGCTATGCTATACAATAACTAATAATTACAAAATCACATTGTGCATCCATCTCAATCTAAATCCATACATTTAGACCTATTTTTTGTTTATCTAAAAATAGCTTAACAGTTTAATGTCTTCCCGAATGCTCTCCATCTTGACCAGCTTATTCGAGAAAATGCAATTATTTTAAGCCCTCTATGTACACCAGCATGCCACCATGACAATGGATTGCACCATCTTCCTCTATGATCAATAAGACAGTGACATGGACATATTTATGAATATTAAGGATGTCATGAGTTGAAAAGTGAATACTGACAGAATGTCACACCAAGTACTAATCCTTTGCAACACAACCACTGCAATATAACAAGAACTAAAGACATGGTTGACTGTCTCTTCGGAAGCCCTACAGTAGGTGCAAATATTTGGGCCCATAATAGTTCTTCTGTTAATCAACTTATTAGTCGCCAGGAAACAATTTTGGAGCGCACGCCAAGCAAACACATTGACTTTCAATGGAAACACGAGAAGGACCCAGAGTCCCCCCCCCCACACACACACACACAAAAAGTCATTTATCATGCCTGCCTTTAAATCTGAAACTGTAAAGCATTTCCAAGAGCCCCCGTCAATTCATTCACAGCAATACCAAACACATAAGTCTTTTCCAACACTAGTGAAGCATGATGATGATGGTCCCATCTCTCTCTCTTTACACCCATCAACCACATAACAACCTTTGTGCCACTTTTAAAAGGAACAAGTTGGGAAAAGGTTTTTTAACGGGGCATCGTCTAGCCAAACAATTTTATAATTTACCAAGAAAGTTGAAGGATAACACAGGTTACCCCTATTTTCCACGTGCATTCGCCCCTCATAGTAAGGTGTCAATGGGTGGATAAAGCTTGAGGTGTGGTGACACCCTCTTCCAATTCCCTCAAATTTCACCTTAGCGCCACGCCACTTCCTCATACCCTCCCATAAACCAAGGAAATAGTTCTCCTTCCCTCTTCCATTTTTTTTTATTATTTTATATAGTACTATTATATATTATGAGTAAAGATCTTGTATAAAGTGTTTTTTTTGGTAAGAACTGTAATAATCAAAAGAGGGTATTTTTTTATTTTATTTTTTTCAAATTTTTTTCCCATATTGTTAAACATGTATTATAGTATTGAATTTTTTTTTTTTTTTGGTGTAGAGTAATTACGTGTAGAGTAATTACATAATTACTCTAGTGTAAACTAATTTATTTACTTTAATGACGTAATTACACTAATTTTTTTTTTTTTGTATTATTCATCTAGAAAGTATGTTTAACCACATGGGAAAAAAAATTCTAAAAAAAATTAAAATTTTTTTACCCCCTTTAATTATTACAGTTTTTACCAAAAAAACACTTTATATTTGATCTTTACTCTATATATTATTAGTACAAATGTATGCATATAATATTATATATTTCAAACGGGGAGTTTGGGGAGTATTCACCGTGGTCACCGAAGTTTGATTTGGGGAGGGGGGGGGGGGGTGTTCCCTTGGGAAAGGTGACACATCATCACCCCGAGCACTTCACCGAGTCCACACCTGATAGCCTACGTTTGAAATAGGAAAAAAAAAATGTGCTTGCATACGGGGGCAAAATCGTAATTTCACAAACCAACGGCATAACGTATTAAACTAACGGCTCGTGTGGTGCAAGTCTATCATCATATAATTCGATAATTCGATAAACATCAACCTTGTTAAGTAAAAAGAACCAAACATCATCTTCAATCTTCATTGATCAACATTTTCTTCTCTCACTACTTTCTCTCTCTAGAAATAAAGTTCCCTCAATCTGCATTACAACCATCTTAATTACCTCTGTTTACAGAATCGTAAGGTATTTATAATTAATTAATTATGCGTTTAGTATACAATTTACTGTTACACGTCTTTTTTTACTTTTTGTAATTTCTTACTAATTTTAGTATATGTCTTTTGTTGGATTATGATTATGTTAATTTTGTAGCTAAAGATAGTGAATTCAACTTCCCTTTTTTGATGATTGAAATAATTACTTAATTAGGTCAGAATAGGTTCAAATTCAATTTGCAATCAACTAATATTGGCACACTAGGTTAGGTATTGACTTTTGTTTACCTATTTTAAGGAGTAATAGGATATTCAGAAGAGTTATCGGTCCTCAATGTTATGGACCGGAACCGTTCCATGGTATGGGATTTGTCCCACTTCGGTTATGTGTGCAGCAACAGATGTGGGGTTTATAGTCCAAATGGGCTCTCTCACCGAGTCACCGGTCAGAGTGTCAGACTAGTCTTTTAGGACGAGCAATCCTGTTTGGGTTGTAATGCAACACTCAAGCCAACTTCCTTTCAACAAGCTATTTTAAGGGGGGGTGGCAAAAATTTAGGGGTGCAAACGAGCTGAGCAGATCACGAGCTATTCGAGATCGGCTCGATACAAAGCTCAAAATGAGTTGAACCTTATCGAGCCCGCGCCGGACTTGAACCTAAAACAAAGCTCGTTTATTTATCGAGTCTAAGCTTGAGCCTGGGCTCGTCGAGCCTAATATTAGTTTTATTAATATTTTATAATATTTACTCCTCATTTAGCTGGGTCGAGCTTTTCATTTATCGAGCTCGCGATTATTATTTTTATTTAATATATTAACTAATAAATACTAAACGAGCTCGAGCTTTAAAAACATAGCTCGAACCGAGTCGAGCTCGAGCTCAGACTCGGCGCGTTTGCACCCCTAGGCAAAATGGATGCATTGGCCTTTTCTTCCAACAATTTGGCAAGCTGTAGCTTGTTGAAAGGAAGTGGGCTTGAGGACCGAAAGTTCTTGTTGGATATTAGACCGGAGACCGGAAATGAAGCAATTGAGTAGGGCATCCGACGACGCAATTATTGAAACGTTCAAGTTCCTCAACATAGGCGGTAACCGTGGTGGTTTGGTGGAGCTTGAACAAGGCGGCTTGGCTTGGTGGTTTTCATAAGAAGATGGGCCAGATCGAGTTCGAAAATTCGGGCCAAGTGGTGAGGAGGTGATTTTTGGCCAGTTTTTTGTACCAACTGAGGGCTTCACCGGAAAAATAAAATCGAGCCAAGGAAAGGTGTTGGGCGAGTTGGACTGACAGTGTTCGAAGTAGTTGATAGCTTGAAAGAGCCAATCGAGGTGGTTGGAACCATCAAAAATAGGTAGGAATTGGCCAGAGGGGTGGTAGCCGGTTGAGTTTGTGGTGCGGGAACAACATGGGAATTGGCGCTGGGCAGATAAGAGATGGCATTGGCTAGGGCAGTGAGGGTGGTGTCGAGGGCCATGACACGTTGACACAAGCCCATGCAAATGGAAGTCCAACTTGTTTAATGGATTATCACCAAGTCAAACACTAATTTCAATTTCCTAAATTGATGCATGCGACAAGTGAAATAAGGAAATTGAAATTAGTGTTTGACTTGGTGATAATCCATTAAACAAGTTGGACTTCATTTGCATGGGCTTGTGTCAACGTGTCATGGCCCTTAGCAGCCTGCTGGGCTTGTTGGGATGACGGGCCTGGGTCTACGATCACATCATCCAGAATCAGATGCAATTGACCCTACATTAGCCCTCAAAGTGGTGCATAATTTTCTAGTCAATTATGTGCATTGTGTGTTCATGCTAGATTGGATTATGAGTAGTGGCAATTTAGGACACGACATGACTTGACACAAAACTAAATGGGTTAGGGTTTGAGTTAAACAGGTTCAGGTCATAAACGAGTCGGCACGTTAGTGACATGATTATAAACATGTGTAAACGCTTTGTGCTATCTGTATATAGCCATAGGTTTGAGGCTGATGAAAATCATATTCCTCAATAGACGCTTCATTCATAGTAACTTAGTTACTCAGGTGTACCCGATGGCATTCGCCTGAATCCAACTTCATAAGGTTAAGCGTCCGACTACTTTCTGATTCTGACTCCTTGATAAGACAAATTCCCAGTAACAAGGACATATCATCTCATAGGTTGAATGGTCAGCATGATGATGGTCAAGTTATATATTTGCATTTCCTTTTAGTACACAGTCGTTACATAGATTTCTTAGTTTCTTCATGAAAGTATCACCATAGATACATCAGATACTAGTTTTGAATAAATTTACATCAGTTTCCCCCTTTTATATTGAGTAATTGAGATGGCCATTCTTGAATGTCTTTAGAACCCAAAATCACAAGATCCAGTAATGTCGTGAGTTCTATATTAAATAAAACAGATAGAGGCTCAAGGACTGTATACTGATATGAAGATTAAGAAAAGATATGATGCTACTTGTTGAGTCTTTGGTATAAGATGAGCCTCTTTAATCTAATAAAGTTTACTTCACTTCCTGTATGTATATTTTTTATTTCCTGCCTTACGCTATCTATTTACGCTAACTATCTAGTTTTCAATCTGTATGCAGAAGAATCTCATTCTTTTTCTCAAAACCTTAGCTTACTTGAGCTTAAACAATCAATAGACGTTTCCCAAGATCAATTTCAAGCTTCATCTGCTGTTGTGAAGACCCCTCGAACAAGAAGTTCATCACTTTTGCATGCAAAATTGAATTTGAGGTACTAATGACAGAAATCAAGCAGTCTTATATGTGAAGCTTCTTCCTTCTTATAAATAGACTCGAAGATACGTTGAGTTGAGTTTATTTTTAGTTGCTTTGATCTGCGTTAGCATAATCCACTGGCGGATTGTGGACAAGAAGAAGATTAAGCACCACTGCATCCATGTTGAACTTATTTAACCTAAAGAGGCTATCTTGGGGAAATGACACAGATGGGAAACAAAAGGTCAAACCTAACAAAATGCTTTTCAACCCAATTCTAACTTTTAATTTACCTTTTCCTTAATAATACTGTTATGGTGTTGCATAGGTTGCATTATCTGCTACAGAAGTAGAATCACTTCGGTCAGAACTTGCTGATTTAGAGGAACGGGAAGCTCACTTAAAAGCTCGGTAAGCAGAAGAAATTTTGACCCGTGTATGGGTATAGTTGATTCGGATTATGTATCATCACTAATAGGTCAAATGGGTGATTATTTTTAAAAAATTAGCTAAAATGAAAACGGGTCAAATGGGTCAGAAGTCACCCAAAAGGCATAAAACCTCCTAAACTCGTTTTACTTTGAAAATTAGTATATTATTATTATTGACACTTTTCTAATCATATCTAACACATAATTTTCCTAAACACCGAGAAAAGAAAAGGAATTGTTTTCCTCACTTAATACTGTCAGTTATATCATGCAGGTTGGAACATATTGATGAAATTCTTCGTTCTGCTCGCCTTTCAGGCTATTTACAGATGCGAACTGTATTTCCATTAACTCAAACCATATGTTATTCTGTATTAGTTCCTGTTAATAGTTTGACAATTTCATTGAATCTGGTTACACAGAGATGGACTGCACTACCTGGAGAATCACCACCTCTTGATGATTTAGAAGTTGATGACTGGCTTCCACGCTTTGTCGTTCTCCAAGGACCATGCATTTTCTTGTATTTCGTGTCCACAGGTAACAACTAACTAACCAACTCAACTCCTGATGATGTGGCTTTTATGTTTATAAATTTTTTTCATAGTTCGCTAACTTAAAATAGTGCAGATATAAGTCCACAAGACTCGACCCTTTTGTCTGATGTTGTAGAAGTCGGGCACATGCCATGTCATACTCAAGAAGATGGGGAAACTCAATATCGTTTTTACATAGTAACTCGACAGGGATTGAAATATGAATGCTCAAGTGCTTCAAAATTGCAGGTACCAGTTTTTATTGCATACACCTTCGAATATACCCTCCTGTAAAAGTTTTGCTTGTTATTGTAGTTATTCAATATGATCGTATTTAACACATTAATTATATATATATAAAAATATATAAAATATGCACTAAAATGTTTGACGTCTTGACGGTTTTTACATTTTGTTCAGGTGGATGCTTGGGTGGCAACGTTGCAAGATGAGTGCAAAATGGGATCAGATTCAACCACTCTCGATCATTTATCTGATACATCAAAGTAATTTGTGCAATTTTTAGGATGTTATTTGTACAGTTGTAGTAATTGGATTATTCTGTACATACACAATGCCCCCTCCACTAAATTATCTTGTAAAGTCTGTCATTCGTGTTTCTGAAAGCCATGTAGAGGTAGAAGTCTGTCATCGGTTATGTATGGGGTGCTTGAATATCCATTTTTAAGGTGATTTTTGTCACCTCATGAATCAGTATTACATTTGGATGTATGAATGCAATTATTACGACTCGATGTTGCTACAAAGATCCATGCAGTTCAAAATTGAGCTACGCAACGACGACATTTTTTGCGTGTGCCAGAGAATTTAATGCCTGTTAACGCGCTCTAGCCTTATGGTGTTGGATGATCGGAGCCAATTGCTCCGGTTGTGACTATTAAAAGCTGATGTATATATTTGAAAATTAGTGCACATGTTAGGTTCCATTTTACAATTTTGCAAACTGCAAACTGCATGTGTAATATCTTTCACACCAGAACAATACCAAACTAAACACACTCTCAGCACCTTTGTTTTCCCTCCATTCCTCTATATAAATAAGCTCCAAGGAAGCTTTTTGATTCCATTTTCGGTTAATTTTTTGTTTGATTGAAAACAAGGATGAGCTCTCAAGTCTGCAAGTCTGCCTCACGAACTGCACGGTCTCTTCTCTTCTATGCTTCCAAGCACAAGCATCTTGTTCCCTGCGGTGAGTTTTTGGTACACTATGTGAATTCTAATTATGTTGTGTTATTGAAATATGAATTATTTTTTTAGATTTATATGTGTTGTATATTGTACAAGATCGAGTATGGATCTAGTCTACGGCCATCTTCATCTATGTTCTGGTTACTTGTATTTGATTAAACCAACGTCGGTTCTGCATGTTGATGACAAATTGACGACGATTTTGTTATTTGGTGTTGTATAACCGAAACCTTGAGATGAATGTATTAACTCTTAACATTAACTGATACTTGATCGCGCTATTTAGATTTTAATATAACCATTAGTGTGCTAATCTGTTGGATGAATTATGATGTAGAAAGAAGAACAGCTGCTGCTGCAGCTGCAGCAGTTTCCTTGACAAGAACATTACCGGCTCTAGCTTCTTTCGGCGAATCCACAAACAGTGCCAACAAATGGATTTCCACAGCTCTTGCGCTTCCTGTTGCAGGTTCAAACTTTCAAATCCCTATGAATTTTTGTGATATTATTATGTTCCTTTTTGATGGTTCATATCTATCTGTTTAATTATACATGCAAACAATACAGTGTACATGCTTCAGGACCAAGAGGCACATGCGGCACAGGTATTCGTTTAATTGTTAATTTCATTTTCTGTAATTATAAGCATATTATAGCATCCTTGATTCCTTTCTTATTCTCACTGTTTTCAGAACCGGATAACCAGAACTGGCTACATAGCCAGTCTTGTCGAGTCTATTTGAGCCAGCAACCGGACTGAGTTTCAAATTTTTTATTTTATTTTCATTCCAAAATTTTATTACCGATTCAACAACTAATCCTGGCTTCATATTTTGTTTATTTCAGCTTCATAAAGTCTTATCATTGCAAATTAACACCAAAAGATAAATTAGTTCCATATTTTGTCTAAATTGCTTATATATATATATTTATTTATCAGGCTTCATATTTTGTTTATTTCAGACTTCATATTATGTTATCAATGGAAATCAACACAAAAAGATAAAGTATTTTGTTCTGAAATTAGCTATATTATTTGAGATGTCATCTGGATTTGAAACATTGGACCGTTAACACGGGCGGACCTAGTGTATAACTAGGTACTGCGTCCGTTGCTGCTCAACTTCGCGCGCGTAGTGGAAAATTTGTTTTTTTTTACGAAATTTGGAAAACGTTGCTACTAAAATGAAAAAAATGAAAAACGTTACTACTGAAATTCATTTCTAGATCCGCCACTGACCGTTAAGGAAGCCGGTTTGATAACCAGTCCGGCTATAAACACATTACTCATCCTCCCTTACCCTTTTTTCATCTTTGAAGCATTTTAATACTCTTGTTAATGCAGATGGAGCGCACCTTCATTGCTATCAAGCCTGATGGTGTGCAAAGAGGACTGGTAGTTCGAACCTTAGTCCTTATACATACATATTTCCCCATATCTATATACCAAATTTGTCAATGTATCGTAGAGTTTAGCGCCTTTTGTTTTGTAGATATCAGAGATGATAGAGCTGTTCGAACGTAAAGGCTTCAAACTTGTAGCTATTAAACTGGTTGTACCTTCAAAGTCCCTTGTGGAGAGGCATTATCGTAATCTCAAGGAAAGACCATATTTCAATGACTTATGCAACTACCTTAGCTCTGGCCCGGTTCTTGCAATGGTAGGAATATATTATCATTGTTCTATATTAAACAAACATGCGAAAAACATCATTATATGTCATTCAATCATGCAGGTATGGGAAGGAGAAGGTGTGATCACATATGGTCGTAAACTTATTCGGGCTGCAGATCCACAGCAATCAAATCCAGGAACCATTGAAGGTGATGTGACAATTGTTGTTGGAAGGTATTGCTGGTTCTATGCTAGTCAAAACTATTGTTTCCAAATGTTATTTTCAATTATGCATTTTAAACTAACACTACAAATCAGATGTTTTTTTATTATCGGTAATCATCAATTACAGTTGCATAAATAATATTTTTTAAATTGTAGGATCAATCGATGACCCTTCGGTAATCATAGACATATCTTTTCCTCAGTGAAAATATGTTTTCTAGTAGTGTAATATTTTACACGTCCTAACTGTCATAGTTCGACTGTTAATTCTCAACGCACCATTTACCTCCAATTTTTTTTATATAAAATTATTATATAGTGAAAAATATGTTTAAACATATAGAATATCATGATTTATAAACAAACTACTATTTAGTCATTTTTTTTTCAAGAAAACAGTTATTAGTATTACTTATTTACATCACAAGAAAGAGTTCTTTCTATCCTCTACATAAGACTTACCATACTCTCATGCCTTTAACATCCAATGTCACTTGTTGAAAGTACTGGCATGCATAAATGGTCACAAAACCGACCGCTTAACAGTTTTGCTAGTTTGCTTCATTAACTATTATTAGCTGGTTTATTTTATAATTCTTGAAACCCTGAATCGCAGTTTAGTTAAAAAAGTGATGGAGGCGTTGAACTGACCATGTTGCGTAAAAGCCCTTAAGTTTAAAGTGCATTTTACGTCTTGAAAATGACATGGCTGTTTTCTATATTTTGCGAGTTATACCAACTAATGTAGCATTATAGTTTAGACATGGGTAACATGAATTTTAAGTTGTGCTCTTTTGTTTGTAGGAACATTATCCATGGAAGTGACGGTCTAGAGAGCGCCAAGAATGAAATCAACCTCTGGTTCAATCCGTGGGACTTGATTAATTACGCTAGCAACCAAGAAAAATGGGCCTATGGAATCAACTGATACACACACGAACGATAACAATAAAGAGTTCAACACAAAAACCAATGTATTTATAATTCCAAATGTCATCTTCATACAATAGTTTTATTCAATGTGATTATACGAGGGTCTTAAGAACCGGAATTACTCAAACAATGTTAAGTTAATGTGTTCTTCTCCGAATCCATCTTAAGAACCACTCACCTGATGTTTCTAGTTTCTCGTTAATAGACCAAATCGCAGCTGGTTCACTAGATAGAAGTATGCTTAAGTTGATCATTAGGCATTAGATTTTAATGAGTTCAAAACCTTTACAGATTTGTATTTCTTTTTTTGTAGGTTGATGATATTTTGCTAATTATATGGATACTAGTAGTTGCGTGTTCTTTGTGATTTATTTTTGCGTCTAGACGCTGGAGAAATTATGTTTCACATTTCATCAACTTCATGTTAGTTCCAGTTTGACGTATAAAGCGGTCATCATAGATTTGATCATAACTCATAAGGTAGCGTTTGGTATGATGGAATGAAAGGGGGAATGGAATGAACCATTACGAGGTAATAAAAAATAGTGTGTTTGGTTAGTTAAAGGAATGAAATCACCCATTCCACAAGGCATTCCATTCCCTCAAAACCATTCCATCCACCCCCATGGTTTTTTTTCATTCCATCCCTCATTCACCCTTTACTAATAAAACCATAACCCACCACCACCACCCACCAACATCGTCACCACCCACCACCACCACCACCATCACCATCCACAACCGTCGCTCACTACCCACCATAGCTGCCGCCACCACCCACCACCGCCGTCACCACCCACCACCACCACCGTTGTCACCACCAACCACTACCTTCACCCACCACCATCACCCACCCACCGCCGTCTCCACCAACTTCCGCCGCCACTACCGCCGCCTCCTCGACCCACCACCGCCACTACTCACCATCGTCAACCACCCACCATCACCGCCATCCACCTCCACCCATCGCCATCGTTACCGCCACCAACCACCGTCGTCGCCACCACCCACCATCGTTGTTGTCATTCACCACCACGCTACCGCCACATACCACCACCAACCACCACCCACCATCGCCACTACTCACCATCGTTATCCACCCACCATCACGATCATCCACCTTCACCGTCGCCTTCACCGTCACCTCCACCGCCGCCACCCGCCGCCGCCACCACCACCGCCGCTATCGCCACATATCACCACCCACCATCACCATCACTGCCACTGACCACCACCCACCACCGCCACTAACCACCGATTTTATTCCTTCGTCTTTTCCTCTCTATCCAACAATACAAAGTGATGTTTTGTTTCATTCCCACATGGCAACCAAACAAGACATGGAATGGTAATGATCCATTTCATTACCTTGTCCATTCCATTCCCTCATCCATTCCATTACCCCATACCAAACATACCCTAAGTGTTCTTATTTGGAGTCAGCACTGGCGGACCTAAGATTTATTTTTTGGGGCAATCGGATGTTTAACCGAACTTTTAATGGGGGCGAACGGGATTTTTGGCTTACAAAGTACACTATTTTTTTCTATGTTAAGGGAGACGCCCGCCCACCTTGACTACTATGTGGGTCCGTCAATGGGAGTCAACTTTGTATTAAACGGGTTTTGCTCACATCATGTGACGGTGGAAGTTGCGTTGTAACTTATTGTTTCTTGACGATTAAGCCTTCGATCTCACTATAGACTCGTAGTAACATGGTTGTAACTTTTGAGTAGGTTTTTCGATGTGCAACATATAATAATCTAATAGCCCAGAGAGCCTTTTTTTCATGAAGAGGGCTTGATAACCACTAAACGCATAACCATTAACAATTTTATTCGTCTCTAGTTCATATAATCAGACCTATAACCACTCAAATAAGTAGTTGACCCATACCTTATGAACTAGCCATGCTCAACGATAGATCTTGTGATCCGCAATATAATATAAGGCGAACCATGAGAAACTGAGAAAATAATACATGAGCGAAAGTTTGATACGAGCCTAATGATCACATATAACAAAGTTGTCATGTATGCTTCAATAGTTAGAAGAATCTGACGAGTATATTTCTCACCTATTTTATAAACGTTAGTCCATACGTAGTGGAAAAGGAAGTTAGCGCCCCTCACCTTCAAACTGATTGGCTGCAAGAGTAAAACACAACTTCCAAGAAAAAATGGCGTTAAAAATTTAACGCTTGAGAGATGTTTTGGGGTTTTAAGGCCCTTTTAACGCTCGAGTACACATGATGTTAGGGTGATGTTTTTCAAATTATATAAGTAACAAAAACCAAGTTTTAAATAGCAGCTTCATTGCTTCTTTCTTACACATGTCTCCTTTTAAACCTATCCAATTTTTTTTTTTGAAAAATAATCTAAACACACAGAGTAGTTTCGATACAATCCTTATTGGGAGTAGTTAGCAAAATAAAGTGTTTTTTATATCAAAACTAGCAATTTACATCTTTCACCGCATAAATAATACCTAATAAAACCAATGGTCCAATACTAACTAAATAACATCAATAAACGTAACATCATTCGTTTTCATAGTCTTTTTTTAGAAGGACCAATTAAGCATGATTCTTCGACTTTCCTGGGTAACCCATGGCCAAAGGCACCCCATACGTCTGTGAACGCAGACATCGCTGGGTAGCCGAAGACTCACGATAGTTCCACCAGCCAGAGAAAACCCCACCTCCACCCGCCCGCATACACGACAATGAAAAATTGATAAAACCTAGGTGGGATCAGATTTGAACCTGAGATGACCTTTGAGTGCCAAGCCCAAACCCATACCCTCACTTCCCATGAGTTTCTATATTGGGGTTGGGGGGGGGGGGGGGGGGTGGCTCCACTGAGATGTTTTTCAACTTCACTGATTTACACACTAATCCTTCACTGACACATCACTTTACTGATTCAATTCACCAAAACACAGTTTTGGAGACAACACTACCCTAAACCACCCAACCAATCAAAAACAAAAACCCTCTCACACAAAAACTCATTTACTATCCATTAACTAATACCCGTAAAACCTACCAGCAAACCACTAGCCATGTCATCCGAGACAGTATTACCGTACTAATCTAGGATAGTACCCATCCACCAACACATTGCAAATGCATAGGAACAAAATATCACCGAGTATAGGGAATTAAGGGAAATGACAGCTAATCCAAACGTAACCTCCACGCGGACTTGAAACCGAATATTACGATTTAATCGAATTTCACATCCGTCAATCGTTACATTACATTACATCACTATAAATACCATAATAAATAACATAACCCCTTTCGATTTCATCATACGTAATAATCCATTCATCTTTTTCAACACATCTTCTCTCAAAAAACCCTAATAATAATAATATTATTATTCCATCACTTTCTGTAAATCATCCTAAATCCAAACCCTAACCTTCAATCACACGCGCCTCCATCCAATCAGGTAATCATCCGTTTAATTAATTCTCCTGTTCGTAATATCATTACGTTTATTATATGTTTGTATGCTTCTTATGCGTTTAGGAGGAATATATATTGCTTGTTTAACAATTTTTAGGAATTTGTACTGAGAGTTTATTAATAATTAGTTTTTTATGGTGAAATTGTTTCAACTTAGGTTATTTGTTTTATTGTTTGATGAAGTTAGGGTTTTTTTAATTGTTTTGGTTTGGTTTGACTGTAGGTTAAATCATGTGGTTTTGAGTAATAGGTAGGGGAGATGATGTTAAAATATGATTGAATCTTATAGTTGTTTGTTACTTGTTATATTATGGTGTTTTTTAGATATAAATATACATATAATGTGTGGATATTGTTTATTATTTTAGGTTTCTGATATCATTACGTTATTTATTTGTTTGTATGGACCATATGTGGTTAGGAAGAATAAAGTAGGCGTGTTTAACAATTTTAGCGAGTTCACGGTGGAATTGATTGATACAGAGTTTGTTTATGGTGAAATTGATTGTACTTAGGTTGATTGTAGGTTAGTCATGTGGTTTTTAGTTATCGTCTCATAGGTTGGGGAGATATTGGGATTCTATGCTTGAATCTTCTTTTTGTGTGAAATTGGTTGAATTTAGGTTATTTGTTTGATGAAATTAGGGTTTTGAGTTTGTTTCGGTTTGACTGTAGGTTAATCATGTGGTTTTCAGTAATTGGTTTGGGAGGTGTTATGAATCTATGATTGAATCTTATATTTGTTTGGTAACTTATGGAGTTTGTAAAATGCATATGCATATAATTCATTAATGTGTGGATCTTTGTATATTAAGCTTACATGTTTTCTGGAACTTGTATAGATGGCAACAAAACCGCTTACAACTGCTGCAATTGCAATGACCGAGAAGAAGATGGACATGTCACTAGGTACAAACAGCACTTTTGTTTCAATCTAATTTTATTATTTATCTCTGATTGGCTGTTTATTTGACTGAAAACATTGTAAATCTGTTTTTCAGATGATATTATTAAAATGTCTAAGAATGGAACTGGCGCCAATAAAGGCAAGAAGCAAAGGATTCCTGTAAGAGACCCTCTCTTTGATGTGCTTATATGTGTCTTATATAATTGTTTTCTGATTTCTGATCTTATTTGAATTGCTATTTGATGTTATGCAGCACAAAAATCAGAAATTTTCGAACAATGTTGTTCAAGATAAATCTATGAGGTTGCGCCGCTTCATGGACTCGAGGTCTTCCCTTAGACAGGTCTGGTGCATATCACAACAGTTGCTGTTTTTTAAACACAAGATAGTAGTGGTTTACATGAACACATTGTTTTAATAGACTCTATATCTATACAATTTGACAGTAGTTTTTGTGAATTGTGATATCAGGGTGCTCTTGCTCAAAGGAGATCCAACTTCCAGGGTAACCAATTCCCTTTGGCAGCTGAGGCAGCTAGAAAGGCTGCAGTTGCTCCTATTCGCAACAGGAACTTCAATCAGAACCAGGCAGTGACTTCATATAAACCAAGGTAAGTTATGCTTTGTGTTTGGTTATTGTTCATTAGCATCTGTTTTTTAATGCAAGTTAGGTACATGTTCTTTTCTACAATAATCTGATAAGTGATAACTTTTGTATGTGAATAAATGCAGGTAAATTGTGGGTTTCTATCAAATCAATGACTTAGTCATGTGCTTATCAGTTATATGCATGAAACAATCGTCTGTGAAAAAACTTGGGGGTCTTGTGAATTATGATTTGGGCTTTATGATTGGTTAAAACCCTTAAGACCCAACGGAAAGAACTCATACATGTTAAGTTTCGATATTTTAATGTGAGGTTGGGGAGTTAATTTGCACGAGGCACTTTGTTTTTGATTGGTTAGCTTGCATCATGGGGCCTCTTTTCTGGTTTGGAAGGATTAAAAAACACTACATACTTAAAAAGTAGTGTTTTGGGGAAAATCAGCAGAGCATGTCTATTATTGGTGGCCCCCAAGAACTTTAAACCTTATGTTTGATTCTTGGTGATTTTGGAGCGTATTCATATTGAAGTATAATGGTCTAGTATTTATGCATAGAGTCTTATGCATGCATATAATGGGAGAACTTCTTTTGAAGCATCTTTTTGCCACATTCTTGTTGAACACATCATATCCATGCCATGCAACCATTGTGTTTGTATAGAGTTGTGTTAAATAAAGCATAGCAGTTATTGTCATCATTGACATTAGAAAGTATCTTAATCCTGATGTCCTTCTTAAGAGATCTCAGTTATTGTCATCATTGACATTAGAAAGTATCTTAAGCTCACTTTGATATGGTTTCTAGAACTAAGATGAAGTCATCCATGGCTGTCATTAAGCATGTGCACTCTTTTGAAGGACCCTAGTTGGATTACATCTTATCTGTAGACGTTAAAGGAGACTGAGTAGTTGTATTAGCATGTGTTATACAAATCATCATTTGGGAAAAACGAAAATCATTTTCTGGTACTAGTGTTTTATGCGTTATAAACAAAGTGTTAGGAGCTCATTCATTTGAGAACACAAGGCATGGGCACCATGGAGATCAAAAGGTTTCTGGCTTACTGAATCATGACTGCAACTTGGTTTTATAGTATTAGCATGTGTTATGCAAACCTTCATTTGGGAAATTGTTATCTGGTGCTAGCGTTAATACTTAATAAACAAAGTTTTAGAAGTCGATTAGGAGATCATTCATTTGATGCAAGACATGGCTACCATGAAGATTCACAAAGTTTCTAGCTTCCTGACTGTGCAACTTGGTTTTTAGTTTTGGGGTGGTGAACCTGTTATCTGCTCTCGTTTACGAAGATGCTTTGAAACTTTCCTCTGAATTGTACCTCGCCTTGGTCGTTTTTGGTTTGTTTTCAATTAGCAATTTCATTAAATTGGAATCCACTGGTTGACGCTTTTGATTGATGATAGCTGCAAGGTTTCTTGGTGAGGTAATCTGTGTTGCTTTTTCCCATGATTTTCACTTTTTTTTTTGCAGGGGTGTGGCTCGACCAGTTAAAAATAATGGTAATGGTGGCTTTGATGTCAAGGTACTACTTCTATCCATACAGTTTAACAGATAAAGCAAGTGCAAACAGAAGTATACATGTGCTTGTTGCAGGCGTGTGCCTCAACCAGTTAAAAATAATGGATGCTTTGTAACTTATGCAGAAACAAGTGAAAGTGGCGTCAAAGCAGCAGAAGCCTCAGACACTGGATTCATTATTTGCGAACATGAAAGAGCAAAGGATGCAGCAGCAGCAGCAGCAGCAGCAACAGAAGCAGAACAACGGTGGAAGAAGAAATGGAGCAGGGCAGCAAAGGCCCCGTCCCCCATGGGTTAGATATAACAACTGATGGATGATCCACTTGCCTATAGAGCAACTTTTCTTACATCTGTGCAAAAAGTTGTGTTCTGGATTTTGTTTCTCTATCGTTCTTGTTTTTTCATGTAATCGAAGGGCGGTGTTTGCTAGTTAAGTTTTTCGTTGGTTTCTATTGCATTGAAAGCTATGTTCATATACGAGTTGTGCTTATTAAATCTTTTTCTGTTAAGCTATGTTCATATACTTTTACATAACCTGTTCTTACATTCAACCATTCCGTTGACTTGGCCAATATGTTTTAGATGCTCAATGGCGCGCGCTGATCTCCATCACCTGAATTTTCCATCCGTTCTTGGAAGTGGAAACATTTCGTAGCTTGTATTTCCATCTCCTTCAAACCCACCGACCTTCCCACTGTCGATTTGTCATCTTTGTTAATCTTGGTCTTGGATCCGCCATTATTATTAACTGGTGTCTAGTGATTTTGGTCTTTGCCTACGCTCTCCAAGATCGTTTGCCTTTCTCGCCAAGACTTTGTTGTCGAAATGGCTACACATTCCTGTAGCATCTTTGAAGCTCTTTAATGTTTATAACAAACAAATCCGAACTCAACATGCAACTCGAAGTTACATGTCAATGTCATGTTTGTTGTCGAAATGGAACACAATCCTGTGTCATCTTTGAAGATCTCTCATGTCTATAGCAAACAAATTCGAACTCACCATGCAACTCGAAGTTACATGTCATGTTGTCATGTGTATTAGTTCGGAAAGTAAATTTAAATCTTTTAACTAAAAGTAAAGGCGAGTTCGAAGTGTATGTTTTAAATGTTTTATTATATGAGTATCTTAATACTGTTCTAATACAATATGTTACTGATTATAAAAAAAAAACTATAATCTAGAGTCAACAATGAAAATTCAAAGTCGTACCTATAAGCGTTATCAAGTATATATATGATTTATATTCTAATAAAAGAGCAGATAAATCAACATGGGGGGTGTAGCTCATATGGTAGAGCGCTCGCTTCGCATGCGAGAGGCACGGGGTTCGATTCCCCGCACCTCCACTTTTTCATTTTATTATCCTTTTAGCATATGGAGATGTTCGATTGAATGCCCAACAGAAGTGATGCATGCATATTGCGACCTTTCTTCATAAACATCAACATTTTATATATCATTTGTTAATGTTCAAATGGCACATTGATAGGTGAAGAGATAGCATGCCTTCGAGTCGGCCCAACAAGGTCTTGCCTTGATAATTACTAGTCTGATCGAGACCATAAGCCAACATCACCCAAACCAAAGGGTATAAATACCCTCGTAAATGTTAAAGATTAGGTACACTCTCTTGATACCGCACTACCTTTTTCTCTTAACATTCTCCAATCTCCAAAAACTTATTCTCACGTCAAAGTGTGGACTTAGAAATATCCCTCTCTTTGCGACAAAACTAAACGGTGTTTGTTTGGCAAGATTTGTCATTCATGTGAGTAGTCTTAATTCATACATTCCGGTTGTCCTATCCTTCTATAGAGATTCATATTCAAGCCTAAATAGGTGGCGGTTTTTGAATCTTCAATTGGCATCCTATATTATGCAATTGTAGGTTGGTTGTTTGTGGTATCACTTTCCGATTGAAGTATTTCGATAAGCTGCTTAACATTTGAATAGGATAATTAAGAAGTAATTAAAAAATTAAATGGTTTTTTCTCTCTCTCTCTTAAAATTTGAATAGGATAATTAAGAAGTAATTTGAAGTATTACGATAAGCTGCTTATTCGAATTTCCCTATGGTTTTAAGTATTCATATGCAACTATTCTTGTTAACAATTTGACACACTTTTGTCACACGTCGTCAAGCCCATGTTGCGTCCATGGTGTATGTTCGTGTCGGCAATGCACAACATGGTCATTTTCCGTTGACGGGACGCCTACGTCACACGGGCAGTTTGTTGTGTGTTGTGGACATGGTTGGGTTACTTAAATAATAATATTGTAAATGTAAAGAAAATAGTTTTAAATTATTTATATATTTATATTTTTTTATAAAAAACTATTTAGTAGATATATAAGTATAAATAATATTGTTATGAATTTACTTAATACATGTAATTTATAAATTCAAACATTGATGTTGTCGAATTTGCACTCGTAAAAAACTTGGTCAAACTCATGAGAATTTCGGCATTTAAACGTAACACTAACCAAGGAAATTTTGTTATTATCTACACGTTTCATTGATTTTTTTTCCTAGATGTTTGGCGGATGATTCAAGGTCTGACTGTGAATCGTTCGTATGGATACTACTTTTTTCCCTTTAATTCTTTGATCTCATCATCGATGAAGTATTTCGATGATCTCGAATGTTCCATAGACCATAATAAGTCAATTGACCATCGGTGCAATGTTGTCCTATTACCCGTATTCCACTATATCTCTGGTCTCCACGCTCTAGTAACATATTAACCCAAGAAAAGAAATAAAAGGCCAAATACTAATAAGTTAAAATACGAGCCCCCAAGTTCTTGTCGGGGTCTAAAGCCCTAGCTTTTTTTACAAAGCTATTGTTCTGACCTTGGGTGATTGAAGGGTTAGTAAAAGTCAGATGGTTGAGGGTGACCGAGAAGTAAGGAAAAATAGGACTAAGAATTGTACTTTTCTTTTCTTTTCTTTTTTTTTTTAACCAAAAAATGAAAATATCACCATTTTATCTTATTTTAACATTCATATTTAACACACATAAGTTTGCTTAAACAGGGAAAAAAGTGTTTCAAACTTTTAAAGGAGAAAAAGTGTTAAAACTTCTAAAAGTTGAATATTCCAATATTTAGATATAGCAAGTGAACAATTCTTGTAATAATAATATGCAACCCAAACACCCCTTTATACAAACATGTTATGGAACAAACCTACGAAACCACGTTTGTTTGATTACAAGTTAGATACTTAGATGGTCAATTTCTTGAACCAGGAAAAAGTAGCAACACGTTGACCTTTATGTATAGAGTTGACTTATATTTGGTCAAATGCCATGTTACATGAAACTTTAGTCTCACGTCTTTTACTTATCACGAATTCAAATCATACGTAAAGGGCTTGTCTGAATTTTCTGTTTTCATAATTAATTAAGCACATATGTGTTGTTTGATTATGCACCTTTCAAAAAAATAATAAGAATATTGGTACTTTAGGTTAATGATTTTATTTTTAAATTCTATAGATTGATAAGACAAATTTTGTAAATCATTCTCATAGTTTTGTTGTTACACAATGTGTCAATGTGTATGCTCTTTTTTAAATTGGTACACACCTTTAAAATCCACAAGTTACTCATTTTGTGGAATTTGAACCCGCAGCATGTAATGGAGATAAACATCTTAGTATTTAGTTAGTAAAAACACCAAGTGAAATGATTACTTTGAGTTACTGGTGTTAGTCAATGTAAACACTAAGTGAAATGACGTTCAGTGTAAAAGATGTCTATGTGTTGCTAACTAAGAAACTTTTTGCGCTAAAGAAAATTTAGTTTTAGTTAGTGCATAATCCTAAGAGCGAACCATATCAATATTATATAACACATAAAATATGTGTAGGGTAATACTAAAAACCATTTAGTGTCAATTATTGATATCCACCTAATTTACTTAGAGACTGAATTGATTGAGATAAATGATTAGGTGACACATGAGGTCTTTTAGTAAATGATTGTTTAATGATTATTTTATAATATGATTGCCACCTAAATAAACACATATGTTTTATATAATAGGAGTAAAACAAATAGTTTCAATACTTCTTTGTGTGAGAGAAATTAAGTTGATATGTATAGTATAAATTATCAGCTGATTATAACAAAATTGTACATGTAATCACTCTCATTGTATAACGATTAATTTTAAATCTTTTAGATGGTAATGATCAGGTAGAAGACGAGTTTTTGGGTGAGGGTTCTTGCCCATCGCATTCTGTTCTTCGCTCGCATCTCTAACGTTGAATGAGTTTACATTTCCATTATCATCCTCGAATAGTTTACATCAGAACTACTTAGATGAAGTATATATTTTCAAACCTAAACTAATTTATATCTTTGCATTTGAAAATTAGCACTAATTAAACATTTGCTCACTCAACCATCTTAGACTCTCAACAATCGTCACTAGGTCAACCCGAATTGTTTCGCTTTTGGGGGTACGAATATACGGTTGCACCATCCCTGATTTTATCAAGTCATGGACTATTTTTCTTATATAACTTATATTTGTAAAATAAAATATATATAAAAAATAAACTATAACGTCATCAAGCAAACCAATGATACTATGTCTTCACACCCAATGATGTGTATAATATATATACTCAGCTGGATGTCACATGGTACTATGGTAGTATGCAAACTTGGCCCACAAATAATGTATCAAAGCAAACACTTCCAACTTTAACTTCAAACTTTTGGTAAAAAGTTGTACACACAATATTGAAGTACCACAAGGCGTTTAAGTAATGTGTATGATACTTGAAGGAAATAAAGCCTAAACCCATTAACACACTATTCATTTATCCCTTTTGTTTGAAAGAAAAATAGTAGGAAAATGCTAAGGTTATATGTTCATGTGGTTAGTGATCTGTTTATTAATAAAAATATTCATATACATAAGTAAAGCAAATTTCAAGAATTTCATAATTCAAGAATTTCATAATAATCGATAAAAAAATATAATACACATAATTCTTTTTTATTATCACTTTACGTATGTAGATTATTTTGTCGATGCATGCCTTTGGTTTTTTGTTTACAAATAAGACTATTTGTTGTGGATCATGAGCGTGCAGGCGCGAGTAGCCAAAAGTTTCACGTGGCTCGCGAACACCACAACACACTCACGTGAATGTAGCTGCGAGCGAGGTCACGCTACCACACTCGCGTGGGTTAGCAGATGAAAGTAGCCATTGGAAATCAAATAATTGACCGTTGTCGCTGATGGTGCCTTTTATTTTTAGAAATGTTTAAATTTTTTTCAAATCAAACTATAAAATTTTCACTCATCACTCTCAATAATTGGCCACGGAATGGAATGATTTTTCTTCGTATGACTCTTTAGTGGAAGATGATTTGATTATGGAAGTGGGAAGGATAACAGTTGAATACTTGATTGCCCAGTCTCGAAGGCAAAGGCAACCCGCGCTAACGAGACAACCACCGCTTGATCGTGATAGAGAGGGAGCAAACGAAACTTTGATACGACACTACTTTAGCCCTAAGCCTCTCTACAATGAAGACCATTTTAGGCGACGTTTTCGAATGAGCAGGCAACTATTCATGCGTCTATGAAATGATTTGTCGGAGCTATATCCTTTTTTTCAACAAAGAGAAGACGCAAGGGAGCGACTAGGGTTCACCTTTGTATAAAAATGTATAGCCGCTCTTCGGCAACTGGCATATGGGCTTTCGTCGGGCGCAATGGATGAGTATATAGCAATATCCAAAAAAGTTGCGCGTGGGTCGCTCCATTTTTTTGTCAAGGTATATATATATTTGTTTTACTTACCTTTCACATATTGTTTAAACTTTTATTCTCTAACATCGTTTTAACTATATATCTTTGCGTATGGATCATATGTATTTACTCACGAAGATATTTGCGTAAACCAACATTGTTTGATATCCAACGCATATACGAGGTTCATGGTGAAAAACATGGGTTTCCCGGAATGCTTGGTAGTCTCGATTGTACGCATGTTAGTTGGGCTATGTGTCCTACGGCTTGGCGAGGTCAGTTTCATCGAGATGATCACTCTGGGCCGAGTATTATACTTGAAGCGGTGGTCTCGCATGATCTTTGGTTTTGGCATACGTTTTTGGAGTTGCTGGGGTCAAATAACGACCTAAATGTTATCGACCAATCATCTATATTCGATGACCTCATCGACGGGGTTGAGACCGCCCAATCGTTTTATGTTAGTAATGTAAATTTCATGTACGGCTACCACTTGGTCGATGGCATTTACAACGAATGGGCGACACTTGTTCAAGTTTACTCGTATCAACTTGAAGACAAACGCAAGTACTTTACAAAGAAACAAGAGTCGACAAGAAAAGATACTGAAAGAGCGCTCGGCATTCTTAAAAAAAGATTTCAGTTGATTGCCAACCCAATAAGGTTTTGGACATGAGAGAAGATAATGGACGTCGTCTATACTTGTATTATTATACATAACATGATACTGGAGGACCAATGCATAACTATTTGTCAAAATTACCAAGGTGATGCCCCACGTGTTCAATCGACAATCACTAATATTCAAAAACTAGACAACATAAACAATATCAAGAACCGTGAGATACACGGAAACCTTCGCCATGAATTGGTCGAGCATTTATGGGCTAGACGTCCCAATGATCTTGTACTAGATTAGTGTTAGTTTTTTATAGTTTTTATTCTTGTTAACATTAATCTAAAATTTTTTATTAATTTTATTTTTGTATTAATATTACAAATTATAGAAATTTAGAAAGCCTAAAAAACAAAAAAAATCTAGATAAAGTCATTGCTCACTTTAAGCCACAATAGAGTCAAGTGAGTGAGCTGCAACTTTATCAGAGTGCCATGTTAGTGCCTAATTGGCATAATATTAGAGGATCAAGTTATGGCTCAAGAGCCACACCACATAGTCTAAGAAAGGTTTAAATCGGCTAGGAAAATGACGTTTTGATTCTTTTATAGACAACAAAGTTTCATAAAAAGAAAAAAAAAACCTTGGTCATATAGTTGAAAATTTGATTGTGTTTTACAAAATTGATTTCATGCATATTGTGTCATATTTTGTGATCTACTTTGTTTTTTGTATCCTTCTCACTCTTATTATTTTTATTATAATGTGTAGAATAATTTGAACTTTTTATAATTTACATTATATCATACGAAATGTATGATATGGAAAATAAATCAATGTAGTGATATCTTGTTTTCAAACTTAAATTAGCATACCTATTATGATGAAAAGCCATTGTTGGAAAATTATTTATCACTTATTAATATTTTTCTTAAAATACAAATATTTATTAATTATTAGAAGTATATATTTATTACTTATTAATATTTTTCTTAAAATACAAATATTTATTAATTATTAGAAGTATATAATTAAGATGAAGGCTATTATCAGAAAAATATTTATTGATTACTAATATTTTCTTAACATGTAGGAATTGGAAAAATATTTATGATTTATTAATGTTTTCTTATAACCAAAATATTTATTAATTATTATTATTTTTCTATAATAATATTTGTGATGGAAGGTTGTTATTGGAAAAGAATTTAATAAATATTAATATTTTCTTAAAGTAAAAATATTTATTAATTATTTTATTAAATTATTTGAAGTATAATATTATGATGAAAATTATTATCACTGTGTCTTTTTTTCTTCAGCATTGTGTTATATTTTTCGGCTTTGTGTTATATTTTGTAGCTCATTGTGTAATATTTCATGATCTATTGTGCTTTTTGTATCCTTCTCAACCTTTCCCATTTTTGTTACATTGTGTAGGATAACTTGACTCAACGTAAATAATAATAATAATATTATTTATGATGGAAGGCTATCATTGGAAAAATATTTAATATTTTCTTAAATTATTAGAAGCATCATAATATAATAATAATAATAATAATAATAATAATAATAATAATAATAATAATAATAATAATAATAATAATAATTTTTAATTAAAAAGATTTTCCATTATCAATGGCAAAAGAAACTCAAAAAAGATTTCAACTCCTCCAACTGATCCAAAGCAAACTGAAAACAACATACATTTTGTCCAAATCAAAGATTTGATTTTTACTTTGATATTCCCAATCTTTCCTCTTTTCCCTAAATTGGGATTGCCAAAATCACACTAAACAACCCTCCTCCTTTCCCCCTTCATTCTTCCAATCTGTCATCACCACATGTAGTATATATACATATCTATATATATATAATAATATTTATATCATCTGTCAACACATATTCTTCTTCAGATCCCTTCTTATATAAACACACCCACTGTACATAACACACAATACCCACAAACAAATTCTTTCATACATTCTTCTTCTTCTTCTTGTTATTATTATTACAACAATGGCACCACCACATTCACATTGTGTGTTGGTGACCGGTGGTGCCGGTTACATTGGCAGTCATACTGTGTTGCAACTGCTGTTAGGCGGTTACAAGACTGTTGTCATTGATAGTCTTGATAATTCTTCTCAGGTTGCTGTTAATAGGGTTAAAGAACTTGCTGGTCATTTTGCTCTTAACCTAATCTTTCATAAGGTTTGTTTTTATTTTTTTATTTTTTTTAATTTTTAATTTTTTTGTTAATTTTTAGGGTTTTTGATTTGGGCAATTGGGGTTTAGTTAGATCATTGTGGGCATTGGGAATAATCTGTTGAAATTTTGTATTCAGTTGTTGATTAGATTTTTTTTTTTTGATTTTTTTATGCTTAATTGAATTGAATTGTAAAGTAATTGTAATTGATTTGTTTTATGTAGAAATTAATATGTGAATTAAGTGTGTGTTTAGTGATTATAATGTCAATGTTAAGTGATGTGTGCCTGGATGCTTTGATTTAGAAAATTGATTGATGTTACAGTTTTGGTTGGTAGGATTTCAAATTTGTTTGTTTGAAGCATGTGTACACAATAAAATGAGAAAAAAAGGAAAATAAAATATTTTTAGTTTTTTTTTTTAAATTATTGTTCTTGATCTGCTTAAGATGATTTAACTGTTTCAACCATTTTTCGTCTTACGGAAAATGTAAAAGTGGCACCGGAAATACCGTATTTTTTTTTTTTTGACAAAATTCGGAAATTTAAATGTAAATTACTAAAGAACTCATTTTGTTGCATTTTGGTGAAGTAGATTTATGTTGAATGAGTAGTACACTAAGGTTTATTTATTTATTTATGTATTTTTTGATGCAGATAGACATCAGGGACAAGCCTGAATTGGAGAAGCTATTTGCCTCCACAAAGTAAACTTATTTACCGATCGCTATATTTTGTTTTTCTTTTTTTATAGATATAAAGATTTTTATAAAGAAGTGAGCGAATGTGGATTAATCAAGATTGCTATGCAGATTTGATGCAGTTATACATTTTGCTGGATTGAAGGCTGTTGGTGAAAGTATGCAGAAGCCATTGATGTATTACGATAACAATGTTGTTGGTACCTTAACTCTGTTGGAAGTTATGCAAGCTCATGGATGCAAAAAGGCATAATATTTGTTTCATTTTGTAAATTCTGTGCATAAGAATAATATGCAATATATAGTTCGATAATTTGACATTTTTTTTCTTGGTTTTTAAACATTTCAGATTGTGTTTTCGTCGTCAGCTACTGTTTATGGTTGGCCAAAGGAGGTACCGTGCACAGAAGACTTCCCCTTATCTGCAGCCAACCCATATGGACGAACCAAGGTATCAAACATTTCAGATTGCTTTTATTATTTTTGAAATGAAATGGGTCAAAAAATAAAACAAGATTTAGAAAACAGAATTATAGATGTATTTAGATTCATAATCTTTTAGAGCATAATAACAATACTTTCATCCGCCCCAAATGTTTCGCAACTTAGTTTTTACTGTCGAGTATAATCTTGGATGAGGAACTATGGCTGAAAACGTCGTTATGTTAGGTATAATACTTTTAGAACATAAAGATTCAAAACAAAGCCATTGCAGGATTGAGGAAATGATTCATTCCATGTAGAATAGGCTTTTTGCAAGCATATATAGACATGAAGGCGTGTTTGATTCATTCCATGTATGCATTCTTACCCTGCATTTCTGCAAGAGGCGGGTTCAAGCCGTGGAAATAGCCTCTTGCAGAACGCAAAGTAACTGTAAGGATGCTTACATCAGGCCCAAGGTGGCCCGGCCCCGCACATGCGGGAGCCTCATGCTCTGAGTTTGCCTTTTTCCTTATCCGCATTTGCAATAATCAGTTTTATATTTGAGTAAAATGTACTTGTTTATTTACACCTTTTTAACCAACCTGGGAAACAATTACCTCATCTTTTGTGAAATTGTCCTTTATGTTCATAGTATCTGTCGACTCCTTAAAGAATCCTTGGCATATTTATAATAAGTATGAATCTAATTAATTTAATCCATCCAGCTCATGATTGAGGATATTTTTCGTGATATACATGCTTCGGATTCTGAATGGAAAATGATAATGTTACGATATTTCAACCCAGTGGGGGCACATCCAAGTGGATACATTGGTGAAGATCCTCTCGGAACCCGAATAATCTTATGCCTTTTGTCCAACAAGTAGCTGTTGGCAGGCTACCTGCACTCAAAATATTCGGGACCGATTACTCAACCAAAGATGGAACCGGGGTATGTTTTTTTGCTGCCAATATTTTATTTTTGATTCATACTTAATGTGGAAACTAATGTAATATGTCTGCTTATATTGTTGTGTTGATCTGTTTCTTTTTAATATAAATTTCAGGTACGTGATTACATTCATGTTTCAGATTTAGCTAATGGGCATATGGCTGCATTGAGAAAACTCTCGGATCCTGATATAGTGTGTCTCTTTTGCATGTTTAATTATTTCAGATATCGATTTTAGCATTTACTAGAAACGTTTACAAATGAACAGAGTTTTATATGCTTTTACATTTACTGTATGTGTTTGATTTTTATATTTTTGAGTATGTTATTTTGCTATAGTTGGAGTTAATACCAATTACTGAAGTAAAGGATTATTTTTATATTTACTGTTTTTTTTTTATGATAATGTGATATTTTAGGTTGTGAGGTCTACAACTTGGGAACCGGTCGAGGAACATCTGTTTTGGAGATGGTGGCAGCCTTTGAAAAGGCCTCAGGAAAGGTAGTGCCGTTTTAAACCTTTCAACTACTTCTTTATATAGATTATAATTAATGAATTATGTAAAGTTTACACCCCTTGGATTCTTGTTCTAGGAAATTCCTCTAGTGATAGCCGGAAGAAGGCCTGGTGACGCTGAGGGTCGTGTATGCTTCCACCGCTAAAGCAGAGCGTGAGTTAAACTGGAAGTAAGTGTTTTTTTAGTGTACATAGGGTTTCTCAGGTTTCTCTTTATATCTACATGCAGACAAAAATATAGACATCTTGTCAACACAAACTAATTCTGTCAATTATTTTGTTAGGGTCTAGAAGTTGTAAAATAGGTTGGTTGGCAGGTTGGGTAATGGGTCAAAACAGTCTGGGTCGGGTTGGGTAACCATTTTATTAAGATATTCATCTTATTTCTTTGAATAAGAAATTTAAGAAACTACAACCATTAAATATACTTTGGGTTACTCTCGACCCGTTTCATTTTCAATTATGTTTTTAAAACTTACCACTGTGACCCGTTTAATAGTAGTATGCGGCTATGCGCAAATGGTTGATTTTGACATGGAATTTTTTTTTTAAAAAACTACTTGATATAAAAGAAAAGGTAAAACCGCAAAAACTGACCTACATACTTAACAAGCATTAGCTTACATAAGTTGTTGCGCGTGCAGGGCGGAGAATGGGATTGAGGAGATGTGCAGGGACCAGTGGAACTGGGCCAGCAAGAACCCATAC